>JAQMYK010000033.1:5220188-5234011 GCA_030014345.1 Clarias buthupogon
CTGTGTGCATGGAGTTTGCATGTTCTCCCCATGCTTGGTGGGTTTCCTCTGGGTACTCCGGAGGAAATGAACCTTACATGTAAGTAAGGTTAATTGATGTTCCCAAATTGCCCATGTGTGAATGAGTGTGTGTATGAGTGTGTGCCCTGTGATGGATTGGCACCCTGTCCAGGGTGTACCCTGCCTGGGATAGGCTCCAGGTCCCCGCCACCCTGAGTACAGGATTAAGCGGTATAGAAGATGAGTGAGTGAGTGAGATTGCCACGAGGCAGTGGTGGCTGAGGGGGTTGAGGCTGTGGGTTGCTGATGGTTGGGGGCTCGAGTTCTACAACTGCCAGTTCCCACTGTTGGGCTTTTGGGCAAGGGGCTTTACCTTAATGCCCAGGCTTTTGGGCTTTAGCTTAATGCCCATGCAACATCATTCCATAAAAACAAGGAGGGATGCAGGAACAAAAAAAAAACAAATTGCTTCAAGTATTTTTAATGGCTTGACATTTAAGGCTTATGGTAACTGGATCTTAGGGGTCTAAGGGTAAAATAAAGTCAAGTGACGAGAGAAGGTGGCAAAAAATGCCGTACTTTAATTCCCTTGACACCTGCCGTGTTCATAATTTAAATATGTTTCAGTATTTATAGTTATGTTCATCTAACATTTAAATGTCATGCACATAAGGCTTTTTAGAGACCTGTTCTAACATTCTAACAAAAATCTGATTTCATTATCAATGAATAATTATTTAGGAACACAGACTAAATTGATCAATTATGATTAATAAATTTACTAATACTCTTCATATAAATATGCAAACACAAACAAATAAATCTACTGTATACGCTGAAACCTAAGGGGGCGCTGTTTAGTTGAATTTCTCCTTTCTAAAAAACAAAAAGGTGATGCAACCCTTTTCTCACTGGCTTTAAAATGAAATCTTTGGTGAACGTCTGAAGTTTCTTATAATCTTATTTCATGGTGGCTGCAGGTATTATAGAGTTAAATGTAATATTTCGCAGGATATTTTTGAAGACACTTCAAATGGAATTTAAGAGCACGTTTGGCAGGATGATACACCAGCTATTTCATATTCACTGGAATCAGGGTGGAAAAAGGAAGGTATTACTGGTCAGAAGCATTCTCATATTCACTGGGAAAGAAAAAAGAAAAACTATGAATTGCATAGGGGATGTTATATCCAGTATACCATAAAAATATTTAATGTAGATCTAGCATGTTTTTTATGAATATTCGTTCATTAGATATGGTTACAATTCTAAAGAAGTAAATTGCTCAGGATGTTGTCTTGTCTGAATAGTTTAGACTGCACCACCTGTAGGATGATAGATGAATGGCAACATTTTACCACTGCAAATGCAAACATATATCAATAAAAATGTCATTATTATATATATAATTGTGATACATCACTGACATTTTTTCTCTCTATTATACCAGCACCGTCTTAATTGTGTACTGTTATATTAATGGCCTGTGATAATTGATACAGGAAGAGGTGTAGGTCTCAAATACAAAACAGCATATGTATTATTGCATCTATTAACCCAATAATATAATATTTAATAACATTATACTGTTTAAATGACTAAATAAATACATTTATAAAAAAATGTGTTTATCTTAAAGCATTAATAAAGTTAATACTTAAATGTGTAGAAATAGTGTTAAAGGTGCAATAGGCAATTTAGTTTTTATTCTTTACTTGCACAAATAACCTGCATGATACTGAATGAAAACTGAAAAAACAACACATAAGCCATGGTTTTACCAAAAATGTATAAAGTGTTTAAGACACCTCATTTGGAAGATTGATTTCCAGTCCAGAATGCTTGTTTATGTTTGAATGAGTCAATTTAACAAAAACTATACTCCACAGTATCGTGGCCTCAAGGTGTTTAAACAAACAACCACCTATTTTTACCTACTGCACCTTTAACCAATCATATACTGTACTTCACACCATAAATACGGTAGATATAAATTAGGTTTTAAAAGGTTCTATCTTAAGGTTTAATGTTAAAGGTTATTAATGTATTCACTGAATAAAAATTGCATTAAATTAAATCGGATTCTGATGATGTAATGGTGCAGGTTGACCTTGACATTTAAGTATTGTATGTGAATGATGTTAAAATGCATAAAAGTGATATTAATATAGTAACGCCTGGCTGATTCACAGGTGTGAAGGACCCTCGCTTTTATTCCTGCCCAATTTATAAGAAGCCTGTGAGGACGGACTTGAACTGCATAGCGACTGTGGACTTGAAGACAACTCAGCCACCGGAGCACTGGATCTTACGAGGTGTAGCTCTACTGTGTGACGTGAAATAAGGCCTAGCTCTAGATCTGTTTATTTGACTTTACTTGCCGTTTCATGTCTATAAATATGAGGGTGTTTTTTCCCACACTTGCATATATACTGCAATCATACGTGAGGATTAAATCATGACAGCGCATGATGTATAGAGAGATATTTAAAGACAGCACAGGTGTTGTACAAATTATTGTTAGCTTCCTGAATTTGATACTTTACTTATTTGAAACTTTAACTTAACGTATCCTTACAGAAAGTTTTACCATGCCGATGATTCTATGTTTGTCTTTGTTAAGTAATATCTTTTAATCGGTTTATTATTAGAAAACTGTTGTTATAGAAACCATATGATGCTTGAGGTGTGCATTAAAGAAATCAGAATTAAGAGTTCTAGAGTGCTAGGGTATAAAAATAATATGTACATACGCACTCTGATATATGCAGAAATACATTTAATTAAAATCAGATTTGTCAAACCCACAGTGCGTCTTTTTTAAATTCCCTTTAACAATCTAAAATCTTGTCATGCTGGAAAATTAACACGCTGGAAATATTTTTTCTATGAATAATTATTCTGCACTATTAAACATACCTTTTTAATAAATCAGTCATATGCCTCTGCACTGAATTACTGCCAGAACGCAGTGTACTGAGTAGCGTGGCATGCTTTGAAACAAATGAAGCAGTGCATTAGCTTGTCTTTTCCCAGCATGCACTGTTCTCTTACTTGACAAAGCTCGGGGCATCCCGCCGGCAGCTGTCGCAGCTTGGAAAAGTGTGCGCATGCAAAGGAAAGGGAACAACTAAGTCTGCTTAATTAGCCGGAATGATCAGGTGCACAAACTTTCATGTTAACAGAATCATGAACCTCTGTGGCACAGATTTCATCAACAGTTACATCACCCTCATATTTAACTGGTTATACGATCTTATTTATTCTGAAATCCTGTCCGTTGATAATCATATGTAATAAGACCTTTGTGAAGTACTAAGAGGTTTTTAAAAATAATATGTATTGGATTAAAGCCCATCTAATGATGTATCTAGGCTACAAATTGGTTTTCTTTTTCATTTGTTGAACTTTTGCTCTTACAGTACGTGTAAAATGTGCATATTTGAGTTGGAACAGACGTCCTGCCACCTTAAACCACTCTGGCTATTTTCCTTTGACCTCTCTCTTTTGACTGCTATTGTGCAAAATATGTGAAACATAGTGAGCAAAAAAAAATGTCAGGTTCAGTGTAGCGGGTTTATATGAATCGCTCTGTGCGGAAAACATTTCAAGAAAAAGAAGAAGGATCAGAAGTACATACAAAGTTTAATTATTGGGGTTTTGTTTTTGTTTTGTTTTTTTACAAAAAAGAAAGTTCTTTTGTTTCTATTTATTTTACAAAATGGAAAAAATAAACAATGGCATTGATACATCAAAACACTTTTTTGGCTGTATTTGATTTTCTTACAAAAGAATTGCTACCGTTGTTACATGTTGTACCCTGTGCACAAACCCTGCGTACTGTATGAGAAACTACCAGAATGCTATCTATCGCTTGACATACATCCAAGATCTCGTGCATCTAAAGGACAAGGCGAGATTATTTACAAAAGTCCTCTTAATTGATTTTGTTGAGCTCGTCGGCTAAAGGCATTATGTTCCCTTGCGAAAGCGACCTGGACATCTCGGTATGGACGAAATAGGTTTTGAGCTCCCCTTTGCCCTTGACGTTAATGATTCCACGGCATGAGCACATGTAGCCGAGCGTTAACAGGACGCGACTCGTCTCCTCCGTCACCTTGGAGGAAGAAGGAAAAAAAAGGGGCAATGAGGAATTTGAACAACAAATTTGACCTGGTCAACACAAAAATATGGTCAATGCAACATTTGCTAAGCATACAATACAAGGAATGAAACTGAACCTACTTGTATTTTCCCCAGCACCCCCGTGCTGTCCATTCGGCTTGCCACGTTCACCGTGTTGCCCCAGATGTCATATTGTGGTTTCTGGGCTCCGATGACACCAGCAATCACGGGTCCATGGTTAATACCTGTATACAGACAGAACCACATTTTAAACCTCAACACTCACAGTGATAGCGTGTCCTTTTTGGTGCTTGGTTTGGCTTCAGACTGGATATAAATAACCAAATGAAAAGCTCCGTGTGTGATCACTATTACAGTTACGGCATAACAGTAATTTAACTTCATGGATTTTTAAACAGCATCCCTTTGATAAGTACTGAAAATACTTCTAGGTTTGATTTTTATTAGCTGGGAAACATTAACCAGTCAAGGGCATTTAACAGCAGGAAAGTGATCAAATCTGATCACAATTTACTTTTGGATCGTGTGCTCTGAACACGCCAGGCTTAATTGAAAAGCTGTAATTGAATTGATTTCACGGTGGCCAACTCCATTCTTTCACACTGCCAAGCTAATTAATTGAGCGAGTGAACTGAAATGACATAACAGTTATGGTGATTTAGCGCTACTCTTATTTATTTATTTATCATTTTATTTATTTCATTCTGCATGGATGAATGGAGAGGCCTTAATTAAACCAGCTTAGTGCATTTTGTTCACCAATAAACTGTCAAAATAGGAAGAAACGAGTTTGCACATGGAAACCGGATGGGCCAAAATCCTCCAAGACATTCTAGAAGCCTCTGTCTGGACTCTTAAGTTATACGTCGACTTAATTTTACTCTGTGGAAACTGCAAGCTTGGCTTGGACTTCTGCCAGGTTCATCTTGTAATGTGCAGAGTCAATATAAAAAGGGAGGCATTTCCTCGCTTTAATTGCTGCATCAGTAAAGCTGTTTTTTTTTTTACTGAAATGTGGCTTTGAGAAACACAACGACTGGCATGTTCAGATTTGATTTCGAGAAACTTCAACTCGTAAGTCCTAGATCTAATATGCTGATGTCGCTCTGAATAACGTAGCTTATCATCCACGGAAGCCTTCCATATCGAAATGTGTAAAATCAATACATGTATTGAAGTTCTGGGTTTAAGGCTAATGGATTTTACAGCCATGACGATCACAGCCAATTGCCATCGTATGTCAAGGATCAATTTCCTGCTGAGTTTTCATGCTGAACGTACCAACTCTTAGCTTGAAGTCGTTGAAGGAATGCCTATTGATGACGTCAAGCTTCCCGACCAATGCGAAGGCGAACTCCACCATGGTGCCAATGTGCAAGTACTGTCTGTCATGCTCCTGAAAGTTCACACAAAGAGTTATGAACACACTCCAAGCCATTAAACCCCAAAGATGTTCAGCCAGGTGTGTAATTTATAGCAGTAGATTTGAGCACAGGAGGTGTCACGAATCGAAAGTAATTCTGTCATCCTCTTGGGTAGTCCCTTGACTTATTTTCTGTGACTGCAAGGGGTCAGAAGGTTCTAAAGGCAATAGCTCAGAAACACATTAGCGGTTTGATTTCACAATATCACTAGATGGAGGAAATGAGTCTCCTTATATATACTGTACAACATACAACAGTGGAGCATGGGGCTTTAGCATGACTGTAATATTCACTAGGGATGCATCTACTGTATACTGATTTAGGTTTGATAATAAAGCTCTTATACCAATATCATATACTATGATGATGGGAACGTGTGACTAGTGATAATAAGTATGACACGGCACTAATAAACATTTACTTTTAAACAGTACTTTTATTAGTGAACATAACGATGGTTCGAAATCAGCAAGTTCCTTTGTTCTTGATGAGAATTAAAGTGTCTGTTACTACTCCAAATGCTCAGGTTGGCTGTCCTTACGCTCACCAAAAACGTAAACCTCAGCATGACAAGATCATTTCTACTAGCAACCCATATAACCTGAGCTGAAAACATTCCACACTGACCCAGATTCCATAATGCCAAGTTGGATTAATCATTTGGGTATCAGTACTATGGGTATGCAAGCCGTACTAAAAGAGCAACATCACCGCACGTGTCCAGGTTGATCTTTGCTTTGATGCTTTGGTTTTCAGTCCAATCACCTTTCTTCTTTATTCATGGGCGATGTTACATACTGTATGCTTTCATATGATTAACTGAGTAATAAGCTGGTAAAATTAAAGCAAAGTATTTCAATGTTATAGATCTTTCTTTCATTTATCTTCAGTGAACGCACTTCCTGATCAGGGTCATGGCTACAGAGCCCTGCACATGCGCAGAATGGGACACCAGTCCAGTGCAGAGCACTATTCACACCAGGCACTATTTATTTTTTGCCATATTCGTCTATTAGCATATAGGAACTGTGGAAGAAACTATTGGGAGCATTGGGAGGACTCCACACAAACACAACCCGAGTCTGTGACGACTCTATCCAATGTGCCAGTGATTTTTCTGTTTGACGATTGTATTACCTGTGCATGTTCAGGCGTGGCGTTTAACCCTGTAGCCGCCATGTACGTGCTTCCGATGGTCTTAATCTTCTCAACTCCACTGAACTTGGGCTTGGAAAGCAACTGTGTATGGGTAGAGGAATTCATGATAAACCCCCTGTTATGTTATTCATGTTGTCTTCCATAATTTAATATTTCATACTGTTTATAATGCGCAGTTACCTCATCAAAGTCAGCAATGATTTCATTCAGCAGCCTGAGACACTCTAGGCCTTCCTTATTAACGTCAGACTCTGTGTAAAACTCTTTGAAGTCCGGGATGGAAGCGAACATCACACAGACCAGGTCGTAGGACTGGTGATACAGATCCTGACACACACACAGACACACATACATATACAAACAAGTAAGAAGTTAAAATTGGTTTCAAGCTGCTGGAGACTGATTTACATTGGTAAGATATTAAAGCCAAGACATTTGCTTTCCTTGCCTCGGGTCATGTCTTCCATACTTTGTTCTGTTTTGTTTTTTTTGTGGTGTGATGCAAATAACTGTTCTCATCATGCATAATATTGCATATGTAGCATAGACGGCATTAAAATGTTTAGCTTGTGGTTGAGGCGATTCATGTGGGATGATTCAAATGAACATGAACAATGAATAATTATAAGTTTATCCATTTTAAAAGTATTAATGAAAAACGAAATGTATATTACAATTAATATTCGTTAATACAGTAATTACTGTAGTTTTTTGTTAATTGTGATAATTAAATTAGAAAATGCAAAACCTAATACGAAAAACAAAACAAACAAACAAGTTGTCTTTCTGCAGGGTATACAAACTTTTGCAGTCATACCAAAGGGACCAATGTCAAGTGTGAGGAAATCTTTAGAAAACTTTTCACCTAAACTTTAACATTTCAAGTAGGGCTTCTTCAAGATTCCTTTGACTGTTAAGGGGTCTAGCCTCCTAAATGAAACCTTAAATTTTTTGTACAGAACTGCTTTTTTTTTTTTTTTTAAATGAGGACCTAATTGCGTTTGAGAAGGATCCTGAGCTCTCTCACCTCGTTCTTCCAGTTTCGAGCCAGGAAGTGTTCTGCCACGTGAGCGGGCAAGACGTTCTCCAGCAGAACGCGGTTGAGGTTCTCCATGGTCTCGATCTCCTCGCATTCCTTCTTGAACTTGTTCTTCCACAGGAAGTCCAACCTACAGTAATATTCAGTCTGTTACAGGAGGACACAGAGGTGAAGAGACGGGAGGTCACTGAGCTCCTTTTACTGACAAGACAATACAGCAGATCCACAGAAAGAGACAGAGAGAGAGGAGAGACTCAAGCACTTTGCTATTAGGTAAGCGTTCTGAATTTAAAGGAAAGGAAAGAGGAGTAAAAAATAAATAAATAAATAAATAAAAAGAATAAATATGATAACTTGCTTAAATTATGCCCAGAATTATTGTTTACCATAGTGCACAGGAAACGCACAACCCTACGCTGGTAAATTCTCCTGTGCATATTATGTGTATTAGGTCTGCACTAATCATTTTTTTAAATCTGACACATTTTCAAATTGCACATGTTGTTAGAGTAACTGTTCCTCTATACCCGTGTTTAAACCAAACTCAAGGAAAACTATTTCTCAAAGAACCTGTTGCAAAAATATATATTTATATAAAAAATGTTCCTGCAATGATCTTGCGGAATCTTTCATCTGACATGGTATGTGTGCAGACAAAAAATTCTGTCTAGGGAGTCAGTGAAGCAAGCCAAACTGTTCAGCCTGAACTATCAGCTGCAAATTATTTTGGGAAGGGGACGGAGTGTGAGTCTCCTCTGCCTGCTCAGCTGCTTCTGCTGTATCTGTCAGATATCATGACACCATCCTTTCTTGTTCTTCATTTTTTTCTTTTTAAATCCTACTCTTAAGGAAGGGAGGAAACAATGTTAACCATTTTTAAACTGACAATTATTAGGTTTACCATTAAAATGACAGTCTTGTTGTTATATGAAGGGAATCTAACGATCTGTTATGTCAGGATTATCTTTATGAGCTTTTGTAGGGGTAGAGAGATTTTTCATGAAATTCATATTTACATCACATTTACATAAGCAAAATTCATATACAATTTGAAAGAAGACAATATTCTAATCAAGTCCTATCTTGCTGTACCGTAAAAAGCAGTCTTTTATTCTTATGAAATAAATAATATGTGGTAATAAGCTCAAAAGAGGAAAACAATTTTACTTTATCAGCCATTACAAGCTATTGCTACACATTATTATCAGATGGTACATGACTTTCACTAATTAATCAAATAAATCATCCAATATTATAACAACTTGTTTATGCCCTTATTGTTTATAACACTGTGCACACTGTAATACGCCACTCATAATTGAATGAAGAATAAGGAGTGTCCAGTGTGAGCAGGTTTTCTATCACTGGAGACAAGGTTTTTTTTATTATAATTTTTTTTCGAGAGAGAGAGAGAGAGAGAGAGAGAGAGATTCCACCACAAGTGCAATGCTGTGAAATTAGAGAGTCACAAAGATTGTAACTCTTGGTAAAAATAGCATTTAAAGATATGTGCTGTCATAAAGACAGCATTTATTATTATTATTATTATTATTATTTATTTATTTATTTTTATTGTTACTCTAATATTTCTTTTGTAGTCATTCACAGACTCATCTTCTATGCCGCTTTATCCTTTATTCAGGGTCGCGGGGAGCCTGGAGCCTATCCTAAGAGACTTCGAGCACAAGGCGGAGCACGACAGGGTGCTAATCACAGGGCACACACTTACACAAAATGGTAAATTTTGGGAAAAAATTAGTCTAATCTGCATATCTTTGGACTGGACGAGGAAACCAGAGTACTCAGAGGAAACCCACCAAGCACAAGGAGAACATGCAAACTCCATACACACAGACCCTAGGTGGGAATCCCAGAAACCCGGGACCTGGAGGTGCAAGGCGACAGTGCTAAGCACTACGCCCCCATACTGCCTTATTGTTGGTGTTTTAGTTGTAGTTGTCTATTCTTATTACTGTTGTTGTTATTATTGTTGTTGTCACTCCTGTTATTGTTGTTGTTGTTATTATTGCTATTGTTATTACTCTTCTTCTTAGTATTATTATTAGTTTGGTTAATACTGTTGTTGCTATTGTTGTTGTTATTGTAGTTGTTGTTGCTGTAGTAATTGTGGTAATATGTTGATGGCTGTTAGTATAAGACTTTATGAATGTCTATGTAGGTTTATGTCAGTTGTCGTGGAGTCCTTAAATAGGTATCACATGGCAGTTTATAGCCATAACTGCTGAAACAAAGTGCTTCTTCATTATACTCTGTAGTATTACTGTTCAGTTATTAGTACTTATTTTCCAGTCATGCAACTCATAATATTTTCTTAATCAAAATCATTTACAATACAATAAAGTTAATGTGCTTCATAAAGTACAGTATGACTGCACTGTTAAAAAAAAATGGTTGTACTAGTGTTTCAATCTGGGTCTTATTCTATCCTTTTTCACCCAAAACCCCAGTGGTATGCATCATCCTGCCAAGGGTTGAAAGGATGGAGGCACAGAAGGAACTAAGTCTCTTGGTGTTCTCAGAAAGTGGAATAGCAAAATAGGCCTTAATTTACTGAACAACCTAATAGATGGAGGTGCTATTCTTGGAGCATAGCTATATTTAGCACAGCTTCAGTGCTGTTTCCATACTCACAACTCATAAAAAAAGAAAAAAAATTACATTATGGGATTTGTAAAATATGATGCAAAAAAAAATGTTCGACAGACTCCAAAACAAGTAAAGTATGTTGAGAGCAGTGAGAAAACGAGTACTACAAGCATCAAGTGAATCATTCTTTATTATAGCAATAATCGCCATTCAAATCAGAAATGGTTAGTAAGCCATTCCTAAATATCATCACAAGCAACAGGACTCATTTACTGATATTAATTTCTTTCACTTCAGAGTACAGAGAGAGTTGGTGAGAGAGAGAGAGAAGCAGAGAGAAAGAGAGGTTAAGCAGGAGGATGCTGACAGGGCAGGAAGAGCAGGAGACATGGAGAACAAGGTTCTATCAGCTGAATCATTTTGTTAAAGTTTTTGTATTGGAAGACACATAAGGTGTTTAGCCACAATTCAAAACATTTTGCTGTCAGCTAGACCAAGATCATATCAAAATACTGCATGAAAGTGCTATAAAGTCTGGTTATGAGCATCCAAAATAAATAGGTTTTTCTCACCTGTCTGGCCAGCACAAGCAGGGTGACGAAGAATATGAAAAGTGACACTGAGCCCATTGTCTTGAGGTCCTTTAGTACTCCTGGTCTTGGGATGGAAAATACAGAAACAGAGAGAGAGACAGAGAGAGAGAGAGAGAGAGAGAGAGAGGGTGATTTGTGGATGCAGCTGATTCCATGTTACAAATAGCATCACCTTTGGTCCCTGGAAGGCCAGCGAGACATGTAGTCTCCAGCTGTTTATTAATAAAGGGCGTCACTGTTGGTTAGTGTTAACACCGCAGCTGTGCTTCATGCCTGCTCTAATGACTGAGCTGCATTCTTTCCAGCTACAGAATTAAAACTACAGTATATCTCAAAGCTTGTTTAAAAAATTTTTTTTTTTACTGTTTTATAATCACACCTGTGGATGATTTGTGCTCAGAACAATAACCTATTTGGGGCAAACATTTGTTCAAAGCCTTTTTGCCTCTGTCAGTCTTTCATCAAGAATTCTATCTAAAAGTGAAGACCAATTGCTTTCGATTTATAGCACAATTGTCACCTTAAAACCCATGAAATTTTGCATCAGTCCTGTATATTTCTATTTCAGTTAGTTCTGACCAAGTATTCTGATTGGACGCGAGGTACTTTACAAGTGTCGATAATAGAGAATAACAGCACTGGGACATTCAACTTATGTATCACACTGTGTCGGTCGCTAACATGGGTGAACGTGTATCGGTATGATCCGCAGTACAGAAAAGAGGGGGAGCAGCTACTGTACCTCCCAAAACTCACATTCACAATCAGCTGCTTACACAATCCCAAATCCCTCTCTAACCCCTCATTAAGGGCACCACTTAATGTGTGGAACAAGGGATTTTACACACTACATACTACATTCTCATTTAACCCTATTGGGAAACCTAGAAGTTACAGTACCTCATATTCTAAAGCAGAATAAGTGGAAATAAAATGCTAAATCTCATAAGTTTTCATTCTCTACACGTTTGGCTACATAGTACTGACGAATTACACTATCTCTCGGTCGCAAGTTCTGCCAGTTTTGGAGTTATTTTGTCCAGTCATGGAAGGATATGTGTTAAATTTAATAATTAATTTAATTATAATTTGTTAAATAAACAAACAAACCTCAATCTGTTGATAATAAATTATGCTTGTGGAATTGTTGTATAAAAGTAAAATCACACTCAACGGCAGCATCACAATTATGCTGATATTCAGCACAACAGAGCTCCTTCTCATGTGATATTGTTTAATTATCATTTACATGTTTGATTTTTACTTGTCAAAATAGACAGTATTTTGTAAGATTGAACAACACAATTAACCAGTTATTTTGTAGAACGTAAAGGAGTGTAACAAGGACTATATAACAGCTACTCCTTCAGCTTTGCAGAATGGCCTCGAGGGATTCATTTAGTTATGGACAAAATAACTAAGCTTATTTCATCTGCACTCCATCTGCACAAGATCCATCTGTGGCCTTGAGTGAATCTGGAGCCTTGATAAAGCATGTCGTTATGTTGGTCTAACTAAAATAAAGCTATCTTCATCACACTTTAATAATCAGAGCCCATTACAAGGGGAGACTCGAAGCTTTGTGTAATAAGAATAATAGATTCTACAAGGGCGGCCTACAGTAGTCAGCCCTAATAAACACTTATGCTGAATCCATTTTGGGTTCTTAGGTAATTTAGAGTGACACTTCATTCTGAGATAAGACACAGAGCAAGTTTTTTCTGATAAAAGTGACATCAGATCATCACAACTAATGAGACATAATGAAAGAGGTGACTGGTTTAGTCTGTATATAGAGAGTTTGCCTGAATATGAGTTCATTTATATCTATTTATTAATTTATTCTTGCTAACTAGCCTACACAAGCTAAGCTAATATCATTGATGAGAGACATTTAAAGTCAAATGCGCACATTTTTCATGATCTGCACTGCTAATTATCATATTTGAATGCTCAAGATTTAAACTGCTAACACAAAAACTAACAAAGATTGACAACATGAATTAAATCTAAATTGTAAAAATGAACGACAGCTTTTTTTTAGCTGGTTCAATTAGCTCAAATTTCATTTGTAACTTTCCATTAGGGTAACTTTACATTTTGGTATTTCTTTTCTTCCTTCAAATATTGGCACATAGCAAATTCTACAACATACTGGAGGTTACGTGTGGCTTCACCTGCGTACATGAAGTTTACCCTAAAGGTTACCGGCGGATATGAATTGAAGTGTGCAGTCAACTCGTTGCTGCTGCAATGTTTCGGCAGCCCCTACTTCTGAATGGCAGACTGTATGTGCCATCGCTGTGATGCTCTATAGTCTGACCAGGGGTTTCAGTAACTATGAGCTTGGCCATGTATGATACTGCCTAATGTTACAGTCATTGAGTAACACCTGTAACACACCCACAGCCTTACACAGATTTATGATGAGCCTGCTTACTGTTACTTTTGGCAGATCCCACGAAACATTGGACGTCGGATAGACGTGCAGATCATGTCTATATTGGGTCCGTCGGTCTATTCGACGTCCAAACTAGGTCTACTATTTGGACGTCCAACCATGACCCAACTTGGACGTCATTTTGATGACCTAATCTGGCTTATTTTTTTTGGATGTCATTGTGAAGTCCAAACTAGGTCTACTATTTGTCATATGTGAGCTTAGCTAGGTATTTCAATTGGACAGGCTCATGTTATCCTGCATATGTAACCCCTAGTGTGTCAGTACACACAGAAAATCCGTGGGGGCCGCGGATGTCAGAGAATAGAAGAAAAAGAAATGTCCCTATTAAATTTCATGGTTACACTTTAGGAAACCCGTGGACTAGCCCAGGAGCAAATGTAGGCTGGTCACTC
>JAQMYK010000033.1:5317566-5328383 GCA_030014345.1 Clarias buthupogon
TTTTTACATTTTTCTAATGTATTTCCAGTTAAATATATATTATTATTCATTTATTTATTATAATTTTTTTAATAAAATCTGCTTTGCGACGATGACCATTATTAAAAGAGCTATACAAATAAAATCTAATTATACTGAATGGAGTTGCTGTTAAAAAACTTTTGTTTTTTGCCTTCCTGGTGACAGACGTCATCGCACCAGGATACTCCACGTTCATCAAACACCCCATGGACTTTAGCACCATGAAGGACAAAATTGCTATGAACGAATACGAAACAGTAATAGGGTTTAAGGCTGACTTCAAGCTGATGGTGTATAACAAAAAAAATCTGTGCAGTAGAAACTCTAAATAAACCCTAATGTTCCTGGATGTTGTCATGTAGCTATAATTACTTTAAGTTGGCTGTCATCCAGCCAGCACTTTAGACAAACTTTGTTTTTAACACCTTGAACTGTTTTTATAAGATTATGCTGGAATAATGTTAAATGATTGGCACTAAAAAACACAGTATCAACACTTACTTACAGCAGCTATGGTAGCTCAGTGGTAAGCTTCTCACCTGCCATGTGGAAGGCCCACATTTGATTTCCAGCTAAGGCAGGGCATTCTACAATGCTAGTCTCAAGCCTGTATAAAAATATCAGAGGTTCCTTTAGACAGGGCATCTGGTGTAAAAGTCAAATATGCAGATGAGGTGGTCCACTGTGGCAACCCCTCAACAGGAGCAACTGGAGGAACAGCTTTACCCCTCCTTTCACACAATGTCCAACCATTACATTTAGACCAAGTTTTAGAGAAGTCGGATATGCTAATTTGTATTGTACACAAAGCAATTTTTTTATTTCTCTTGACATGAGTTCAAAAGATTATTAAACAACACAAAGACGGAAAATCAGTGATTGACATCAGTTAGGATTTAGGCACATCACAGTCATACACTGCAGCTACACTTTAGCTTTGCTAAGTGTCTATCAAACCAGAATATAGTACAGTATTCCCATAATGTCCAAGTTGCTCAATGTTCAGTTTCACAGAATGGAGATTAGACGTTGTGCATACCTAATGATTTGACATATTCATACTGCCCTTGCAAATTTTTTGTTTGTTTTGGCTGCTTCCTAATTTAAATGTTTTGATGAATTTCAGTGTTCTAGTATTATGTTTAGCGTTCCGCACACTCAGCGCTAAGAACTAGGTTCAAGTCCTGCAACTGGCTTAATTGCCAGTACTGTATATACATAAATAAAATTCAGCATGAGCATGTATTTCAGTTGAGAAATAAATGTTGTTTGAAAGTTGTATTTACAGCGTTGTGTCGGGATCGTTCCATCAGCGTTATCCCAATGTCGTGTAGTCAAAGTTTGTCCAGCATCTAGGTAATTTTAATTTTCAAAAACAATTCAGTACGAATGGTGTTACCACATCCATAATGTTGGCAAATTACTGCACATAAGGTTTTGTCAACCAACATTTGCAGGGTTTGCCTAATTTGACTAAAAATAAACTAATGGAAAAAGGACTGGACTTAGTAGTTGAGAGTTGTAAGAACTGCCACACTTGTTGGACAGATCTCGTTCCGGACAACAGGTAAACTGAGCATTTCACCTTTTAGTATTTTTACTATGTATTTCTTTACTCCTGCAAGTTACCAATATTTTGTATATGGACCATATTTAAAATTACTTCCACAAAGATTTGAAAATCTAAATCTGTCCAGGAAAATGGATTCTACACTCCTGAATGATTCCTCCATTTTAAATGACTTAAACTTCTGTGATAAGGATTCCATATTTGCAAAGCTCTGGATAGTCTGCACTGCAATCTGTGTCACACTGGGTCTTCCATCAACTCTGATAGTACTACAGGAGCTATATAAGAGATCACATCAAAGACGCTGTAATGAACTCTTTATGATTAACTTGACTATTGTCGATCTGGTTTATACGGTTGTTATTCCATTTAGCGTCATTGATTTCATGGAGTGGGGCAACAGAGCATTGCTGTTTATTTCCTGTATAAGTGACGCCTTTATTCTGTGTTCCAGACCCCTCTTTATGGCTTGTATTTGTGTGGATTGTTATTTCGCTGTGATTCACCCCATAACATACAGAACCAGTAAGAAAAGCAGCATCATTAGAAAGGTAGCATCTTTGATTGTGTGGGGTAGCACACTCTGTTTTAGTTCATTTGAGTGTATACAGTCTATCCCATATAAATTTTATTCTGCCTCTATGTTTGTAGCACTACCAATAATAGCCTTTTGTGATATTTCCATACTTTATGCTCTAAGAAAGCCAGATCCAACAGGAAAGAATAACATCCATTCACTGAAGAGACGAGCCCTACACACCATCTTTAACAGCTTGGTTGTAACGCTGACTGTCTACCTGCCACCAGTGGTTATTTTTTCATTGGCAGATGTGATACCAGGAAATAGCCATGACTACAGATGTCAGGTTATTGAGTTTGCATTTTGGTGTTCAATGAGCGGAACATTTATAATGCCAGTTCTGTACCTGGACTCTGTTGGTAAGCTTAACAGGTTGAAGAACTTATTTAAAAAATAGATATGTTCCCAACGCCACAAAAGTCTATCCCACCCATCTGTCGATTTAAATGTTTTATACTAATCAAAGTTATGAAAACCAGACATATTACCTAAAGGAAATTGGTCATACTTCAGTTATAAATGAAGGTAATTAAGCTTTAAAAAAAATGCCTAGAAAGCAGGATTGAGTTTTATAACTGCTGAAACCCTGTGATTTTCACATGCAAGAGAGTTTATCAGAATGGTAAAGTCAGGAAAAGACACGAGAAGTAAAAGTTCTATGGACATAAACATCTTATGAGAGAAGAGATAGGTCAACAGGGAATTGGTCTTACTGTGTTCCAGTTTAGATTGTCCTAAAATTTGGAGATCGTAAGTTCAGTTTCTGATAATGCCACAGCCACTAGAAATGAGAAAATAAATATTGTGGTGAAAAAAGATGATGAAGATTATGAATTTAATTATTATCATTACATATCTCTACATATTTCTAGATTTTTATATTTTCCTTTGTAAATACTAATATTATGTTCTTGTATATTTTGTATAATTTTATATTTGTTAACTTTAACTTTTCATTTTCTTTTGTAAATCTACTTAATTTTTAAGTAAATCTATTTAATTTTTCTGGTCATTGCCAGTGTACTCTGCATGGTTGTGTATGTGATGAATAAAATTTTCATTTGATTGAAGTTTGATTATTGACTCTAATTACCATTGTCTTTTAGCCTGCAAAACAGATTTTGCATGGTTGACAAAAAAATTAATACGATTACTGCATGGGGGGGGGGAAAAATTACTGAACCAAGAGTACAGAATTTCTCATCTT
Source organism: Clarias buthupogon (assembly GCA_030014345.1). Lineage (NCBI taxonomy): Eukaryota > Metazoa > Chordata > Actinopteri > Siluriformes > Clariidae > Clarias > Clarias buthupogon. The sequence goes on from JAQMYK010000033.1 coordinate 5,320,945, forward strand.
GGAATGCTACCCTGATTCTAAAGATGTATTTAGATATGTGAGACAACACACACAGATACAGGTTTGGCTATGGTGTTGCTGTGTTTGCCTCAACTAGATATCTCTGCTGGTCCTGCGAGGGCATTTCTGGAGGTAAATCTTCACTTCACTGATTTAATCTTTGCTCTCATGCTTTGCCTGCCATATCCAATATAATGTATTTTCAAAACCTTACTCATTTTTGTTTCATCAGCTTCATCCATTGTTTCCCTGTGTGTGGAAAACCACTGTTAATGGCTCGTATTTTTGGTGACTGCTATGTTGCTGTTGTTCACCCCATAATTTACAAATTAATAAAAAGGTTGTTACTTTAAAAAGTCTAGTTGGTCAAGGTGTGTTTTGGAGTGCGCTTGTACACTATACAATCACTATTTACTAGCAATTTGATCTTTGTTCCATTGACCATGGCCAATGATTATGATTATGACCTGTCATAATGTTGTGTCATATTTATATACTTCGTGCTCTGCGAAAGTTGGAAATAACAATTTCCATCCACAGAAAAGACAAGCTCTTGTTACCATCTTTAGCAGCTTTTATTATTTTTGTCAAAGTATTGCCAATAAGCAAAGAAGTGTTTTTCTCCATCATTAAGATTTGCTTCTACAATGTAAGATGTGTCACTATGCCGCTTTTGTATCTGTACTGCGAAGCTAAAAAGTATTGTCTTAAAACACATTTAATGAAAAATGTAAGGGTGGAAAATGAAATGCGTTAGCCTGTTTGTATGTAACCCTTTATTTCAAAAGGTTCAGTAATTATTTATATCTTGTTTACTCATTCTGTTTAATGCCAGTTTTGTTCCTGGACTCATACATAGTCGGTAAGCTCAACAGGTGAATGAACTTATTAAAAATATATATCTGGAACTGATACCACAAAAGTTTATAATACTCATTTGTAATAATAAGAGACTAAACTAATTCAATTGTTTGTTTTTTGCTGCAAGTTAGGAAAAATAAATTCAGGACTTTTTGCCTAAAAGCAAAGCTTTGTCTAGATGCAAACTAATGTTGGTCTGAGTAATGTTAGGGATGTTTAATGTATTGTTCATTATAAAAATGTATTATAATAAATAAGAAAAACATTTCTGTGTTATTTATTTTTAACCGTTGATATTTTCAAATCGTATGTATGCCAACACATGAACCCTTCATAGGTTCAAATTCTGAAAAATTGTATGCTATCTATGGAAACTAAACACATTTTTATATTGAAATAGTAACCCAAGATTTGTCACTCTTTATGAGAGCATATGAGCTTAAATATACAGTATATATTTATTTGTGTGAGCAAAATCTGTTCATATTACTGTACAATCAATTAAATTATGTAGATTACAGTTTTCAAAAATTGGAGCAAATGTTTAACTGCAACTAAAGTGCCTAAAGATACAATTAAAAATTGGTTGTTTATTTAACAGCCTCAGCATTTAGGTGTTAACCAAGTGTTCACCAAGGAACCTGCTTTTTACAAGTTTTGGGTCTCCAACTTGCTCAAAAGAGGCAAGCACATAATTATAATTACAGACAATCAAGTTTACTAGCAGACAATTGTATTTGTACAGAAAAGCTGTAATATAGCTTTTTTCTGTTTGTATCTGTTAATTGACATTATTTTTACAAAATGTTGCATTTAAAGACATCAAACTTTAAATACAGAAACAACTGTAAAAAAAATAATAATAATAAATAAAAAAAAGACTTTCAGAACAGAAAATTAGAATAACACTATGTCTTACATATGTGTAAATGATTCCTAGGTTTTTTTTTCTTCAGGAATTTTACATTTATGCAGTATTATCAGGACCTCTTAATTCGCTATTCATTCTCGTTTATTGTTGTTTAGTGTTACTATGTGTCCTTTACGTGGTTAGGGTTAGACTTGTCACACAACATTCAAATGCAAATCCAGTAATACATCATTCCCCACTTCCCCAGGTGTGAACATCTCTCAGCTGTTTACACCTACACATTCAGATTCTGCACACAAAAACAGTGAGGCCAGGAAGAAAAACAAAAATGAATGAAAGGGGGACTTTTAAAAACCTAACACCCTTTTTTTCATGTTAATCTGTTTTACCCTTTTTCTTTCCGCCTCTCCCCCTAATTCGAGCCAACACCTCCTGATTTGTCTCGGACCCCTATCTAACTTTCAATCCTTTTTTTCAGGACCTCACCAGAACATTTTACAATGTTTTACGTTCTTTGTAGTAATAGATGTCGATGGCACAGCTGTTTGTTCAAGCATATAAAAACCCTATATTTTGCTGTTAATAAACAGAGACCTTACTGACAAACAACATATGAGTGTGATTGACTGAGTCTCTCCTGGCCAGACAAGCTTACCAAAGCACAGTGGACAGACCAAGCATTTCTCTCATTACCGAACACCTTCCACAATGCATGTGCACTAAGACTGAGCATGGGAGACATTTACTCACAGTCCCACAGCAAGAGAGAGAAGAACCATTGGCTCAGTTGTAATCAGGTGACGCTCGGCAGACAAAGCGCTTGCGTACTACTCACATGTCAAGACCTTACTCGTTTAAATTTTTACCAAGTTAAAATTTATTTACAAATTTTGCTCATCTTAAAAAACGCCCGCAGACCAAGTTACTCGTAATCCAAGGTTCGAGTGTAAAGGATTTGTGAATGAGGTTAATTATTTCCTTAATGATAATAAGTATACTAGTCTGAGATTTATACTAAGACAAGTATACTAATCTGAGATATTGCACAAAAAAAAAAAACATATTATATGTACACAACCATGCATTCAAGTTCAAAACAGTTTTATTGTGTAGTGCAAAAATACAAAAGCCAAAAAAAAATAATTAAGAAAACTATTACAACAGGAATAAACAGGGCAACGTTTCAACATGTACCTACAAAAACATTAACCATTTTACCATGGCATTACAAAAATTACCAACAAGGACAAATACCTCATATGAATGTTCGCACATGCATATTCATTCTTAACAACCATGCTACAGTACACAACAATTCTACAATGAAAGAGAGGGAAGTGGAACAGTAAGATTACAGGGTGAAAAGGTGAAGAAGGTACATGAGTTTAAGTACTTGGGGTCAACAGTCCAGAGAATTGGAGAGTGTTGGAAAGAGGTAAAGAAGCAAATGCAGGCAGGTTTGAATGGGTGGATAAAGGTTAGGTGTAAAGGTTAGGTTTCTGTGTGATAGAAAAATATCAATGAGAATCGAGAGAAAGATGTAAAAGACAGTGTTGAGACCTGCCATGCTCTATAGTTTAGAGACTGAGTCACTTAAGAAGAGATGGAAGTCAAAGCTGGAGGTAGCAGAGCTGAAGATGTTAAGGTTTTCTTTGGGAGTGACACAGTTGAGCAGGATTGGTTGCGGGCTTTGAACCTGGGATCTTCCGAACCGTAGTCCAATGCCTTAACCACTGAGCTACCCCTGACCACGGACATGGAGCTGCCAGGCAGGTGGCAAAGAGGAAGGCCAAAGAGGAGGCATATGGATGTAATAAATGAGAATTTGAAGGTAGTGGGTGCAAGTTTTGAGGATGCAGAAGATAGGGACTTGGGAGAGAGAGATGATGAATCTAACACTGTAAGGTGCTAGGGTGTTCTTACTTCTGAACATTCCCTCAAGCAGTTCTGGGTTTGCTGTATATCAACAGTTAGTACATTTTAAAATAATATTAAATTCATAAGAGATATTTAAAAGTCATACACAATATGCTTAAATTCTCATTCCCCGATACACAAGTTCTCATTACCGCAACTGGCTTTAAATGTTGCGGTGTATGAGAATGGTGTTGCGGATGTTTTGCCAACAATTGTAAATCTAACAACTTTTAAAATTTTGAAAACTTTTCCTGTTTCTGTAATGAGAATCAAAATGTCATGTTAATATTCTGACAAACAGAATATTTAATATTTAACTGGAGAGATGTAAAGAGATGATATTATCTGGTAGCCATCTTGAAGCAACTGTCCCATGTGCTCCATCACGCATAATCAAACTTTATTTTAATTCTGTATGTTTAAGCAGTCCTTAAAAATGAGGCGGAGGATGAGAACATCAGGACACATAATTGTCCTTGATTATTGATTATTATAATGAATGAATATTATGCAACTTCCAATCCAGTAGAACATCCATTTATTTACTTTTTTTTCGAATTTTTTTTATGTTACTTTGTTTAAATTACAACATAACACACATTCAAACAGCTGTATGTGTTGCGGTAATGAGAATTTCAGCAGAAAATGCAGTAAAATTAGTGCAGCCGAGTTTGTGCTGTACAGTATACAGTGTAATTACACTATAAATCTGACTTTAGTGACAGATTTATATGGTTTTAAGTAACTTAAAAATGCACAAATGTCAGGACATGTCAGAACGTCTTTCGGGCCCCAAAACACCCACAGACACCTTTGAGTTAAGAACTGCCCAGTAAAAGGAGGGGCTTTCTAGTACGACTTGGGGCACTAGAGGGCAAGACTCCAGAAAGGCTCGCAGACCAACGCCAGCTACTTCCCTTAGATCTCGTACATGAATGACAGGATCACCTGGTGCAAGTGCTAATCACCTCAGACAGGAACTTCAGCTAAAACCTCTGAGAATCCCTTTTCTGCCTGTGGAACCCCCTCTCAAAATCCAAACTCTCAACGGGATCTATCAAGCCCACTCCCATCTATTACCCATTGAACCCCTTCCTTAGACCTGAGAGTCTCAGGCAGTCACTCTTAGGAGACCTCTCTCTTCATCTTGGAAAGGTCCCATGGAGCCATTGTCCTAAGGCTCCCTTGGTTAACCCATTACAATCCACAAATCGACTGGGCTAGGAACATTATCACTGGCTGGAGCCCATCATGTTTTACTTCATGCCTGCAAGCAGCTGTCACTCCACGCCTGAACCCTTTCATCACATGTGAACCTCCTGATCTCACCCATGTATCCATGGAGTACCATTACCATTTTAGCAAATCTTGTGGTGTTTCTCTTACCCCCTTCATCAACCATATGATTGCAACATTGACCTGATTCCTGGAACCGCCATTCCTTAGGGTCGCCTTTGTTTTCTGCCGACTAAAGAATGGGATACCATGAAAATTAAGTATATAAGAGGAGTCTCTCACAGCCAGTATCATTCAGCCTTCCTCCACCCTCCTCCGGCCATGGGGGCCAGATTCTTTTGTGTCAAGAAAAAAAGATGGGTCCCTCTGTTTGTGCATCAATTCCCCAGTGTTGAACAACCATTAACCCCTTCCACTAATGGAACTTCAGGAAGCCATAATAATTACTAAGCTGTACCCACGCAATGCCTTCCATCTTGTCCGTACCTGAAAAGGCAATGAATATAAAACAGCTTTCAACACACCAACTAGACACTGCTAGTATCTTTTGGTCTAATGTTTGAGGTGTCTTCCAGGCCCTCATTAATGATGACCTAAGAGGCTTTTTGAACTCCTTCATGTTTGTATACCTGGATGACATCCTAATTTTTATATCGTAGCCTGAAGGAGCATCAACTTCACGAACAGCAGGTTCTGCAAAGACTTCTACTTCTGGAAAATAAGGTATTTATAAGGGCAGAACTGTCCAAATCAATCACACCTATCCTTACCATCCCGGACCTGTTCTGCCATGAAACTCAATGCCTTGGAAGGGTGGAAGGTGTACTTTTCTAGAGATCATGACAACAAGATGCACCCCTGTGCCTTCTTTTCACCCCATCTTCTTCTTCTTTGTCTTTTGGCTAATCCCTTTCAGGGGTCGCCACAGGGAATCACCTGCCTCCACCTAACCCTATCCTCTGATTCCTCTTCACTCACCCCACCTAACTTCATGTCCTCTCTCACTGAATCCATAAATCTCCTCTTTGGTCTTCCTTTAGACCTCCTGCCTGGCAGTTCCAACATCAGCATCCTTCTACCAATATGCTCACAATCTCTCCTCTGATCTGGCCTCCCTGACTGTATCTCCAAAACATCTAACATGGGTTGTCCCTCTGATGAACTCATCTTCTCTTCTATCAATCCTTTTGTCTTCTGTCCCTCCCAAAGAGAACCTCAACATCTTCATCTCTGCTACTTCCAACTCTGTCTCCTGTCTTTTCTTCAGTGCCACTGTCTCTAAGCCATAGAGCATCGCTGGTCTCACCACTGTCTTGAATACCTTTTCTTTCACTCTCGCTGATACTCTTTTGTCGCGTAACACACCTGACACTTTTCTTCACCCATTCCAACCTGCCTGCTCACGCCTCTTCACCTCCTGTCCATGGAGGCTCCTGTCTAACCTCATCTGTCATCCTGTCCATCACCATAGCATACAAGAAGGGGCTCAGAGCCGATCCTTGATGCAGACCCACCTCCACCCTGAACTCTTCTGTCACACCTACAGCACATCTCACCACTGTCTTACAGCTCACATACATGTCCTGCACCACTTTAACATACTTCACTGCCACTCCAGACCTCCTCATACAATACCACAGCCCCTCTCTCGGCACTCTGTCATACGCTTTCTCTAAATCTACAAAGACACAATGCAACTCCCTATTACCTTCTCTGTACTTCGCCATCAGCATCCTCAAATCAAATACTGCATCCGTTGTACTCTTTCTAGGCATGAAACCATATTGCTGCTCACAAATGCTCACCTCTGCCTTTAACTACTCCTCCCCTTTGTCAACTACTCTTTCCCAAAGCTTCATTGTATGGTTTATCAACTTTATTCCTCTGCAGTTGTCACAGCTCTGCACATCCCCCTTGTTCTTGAAGATCGGCATTAATACACTTCTCCTCCATTCCTCTGGGATTCTCTCACTCTCCAAAATCTTGTTAAACAGTCTAGTCAGAAACTCTACTGCAACCTCTCCTAAGCACTTCCATACCTTCCATACTGCCTTTCCACTCTTCATCTTCTTTAACACCCGCCTCACCTCACTCTTACTGATTTTTGCTGATACTTCCTGCTCCACAACAGTCACGTCTTTTACTCTTCATTGTCTTTCATTTTCCTCTTTCATCAACTGTTCAAAGTACTCCTTCCATCTTCCCATCACTCTCATGGCACCTGTCAGTACATTTCCATCCCTATCTTTAATCACTCTAACATGCTGTACATCCTTCCCATCTCTATCTCTTTGCCTTGCCAACCTGTACAGATTTGCCTCTCCCTCCTTACCTAGCATACAAGTCCTCATATGCTCTTTGTTTGGCCCTTGCCACCTCTACCTTCACCTTATGCTGCATCTCCCTGTACTCCTGTCTACTCTCTTCAGTCCTCTCAGTGTCCCAATTTTTCTTAGCTAGCTTCTTTCCTTGTATACACTCCTGGGCCCGTATTCACAAAGCTTCTTAGAATTCTCTCAGAGAGCTCCTATCTTAGCTTAAAAAGTCCTAGCTG
>JAQMYK010000033.1:5345688-5360048 GCA_030014345.1 Clarias buthupogon
AATATTTCTATATGAAAGTAAGCGTCCTTCACTCGATTGTCACAAATCAATCGCTTGGTAGGATTTGAGAGCAATCATTTTCACAGTCAACATTTTGAAGCTGTATTTATTTATTTTAGATAGTGGTGCAGCCCGCGAAATCTAAAAATTGGACGCAGCCCCCCGTTCCTCTTGGGACCCAAGAAATACCAACTGTATTAGCATGACTCACTGTCTGGTAGGGGAACATGTTCCATGGCCCCATCCCCAGCAACTTCTGTCAGCAGATGCACACTTTCCGGTTTCACGGAAGTGGAGACCACGGCGATGTGTAAACTGAATCCTGTAGCTTTTATCTACAGTCCTTAACACCCAGGGAGATATGCCTGACAGTGCATCTTTGCCTTGCTTGTCCTGCTACCTTGGGCTGCCTTGGGTTGGCATGTTTATATATTTAGTTTTTTTCGTTGGTGCTGCTTTGCTTGGTGTTGTCAGCCAGTGCTCTAGTACAAACTTCCGCTGGCGGATTAAGTTTCGGTCTTCCACGTTTGGAAGTTGCTTTGCAGCTATATTTTCCTTTTTCCCCCCCTAATTACTATTTTTGTAATTAATTTTGTTCTTTGTTTATTTACTTGTTTTTCTTCTCTTTTTAGGAGCTGGGAATGGGGAGAAGGCAGGCTAGCTGCTTATAGAGTGGTGTGCTCATGTTTACACAGCGTGGAGTGGTATTACATTTTCACTAGTGTGAGTGGTTTGGTGCACGTGTGATCATTTATTACCGGGCAGGAGTGTAGCCCCGTACCTAGCCTGCCCCTCTATGGTTAATTTCCCAGCTCCAATTTCTTTTCTATGTTTCTCTTTGTCTGGGATGTTTTAGTGCTTGATTTTAAACTATATTGATATTGCTTGTTCTGGAAATTTCCTGTACGAATAAAGCTTTGTATTTATTTTTTGCATCCATGTCCCTGTGTTCTTACCGAGAGATTCGAACCTGTGTTTTCTTAATCTTTTCCCGGTTAACCAATCCTGGGTGGCGTAATCGGTATTTCAGTCTTTTAAGGGGTTAAGGGGAAATTTTATTTCCCGATATAGAGAGTTACACCACACCACACCGCCACACTTGCTTCGAGACTGCAGCTAACGGCACTAACAGTGTTATCAATACTCATGCTATTGCTAAAGGCACTTATGGCTGCAGCCAGGAAGAGAATGTCAGCACCGGAAACGCGTTCATCATCAGGAGCCTTCAGGAGAGTGAACAATAGGAAAGCAGCAGGACCAGACGGCATCTCAGGTCGAGTCCTCGGAGCCTGCACAGACCAGCTAGCACCTGTGTTTACAGAGATATTCAACCTCTCCCTTTCTCAGTCGGTGATCCCCACATGCTTCAAAGAGCCCATCATTGTTCCTGTTCTGAAGAAACCCTATCCTGACTAACGCCCTGTAGCCCTCACCTCAGTAGTGATGAAGTGCTTTGAGCGGCTGGTCAAGGACTTCATCATTTCTTCACTCCCGAACACACTCGACCCGCTACAGTTCACTTACCATCCAAATCGTTCAACTGACGATGCCATCTCTCACCTACCCCACACGTCACTCACTCACCAGGACACTAGAAGGGGGAATTATGCTACGTTATGCTAGTGGATCTCTAACTTCCTAACTGGCAGACCACAGGCAGTGAGGATGGGTGAACATGTCTCAGCATCCCTCACTCTCAGCACAGGAGCTCCCCACGGTTGTGTTCTGAGCCCCCTGCTGTACTCTTTGTACATGTATGACTGTGTGGCCACTACCAACTCCACCACCTTCATTAAGTTTGCTGATGACACCGTCGTGGTGGGCCTGATCTCTGACAACAACGAGTCGGCCTACCTGAAGGAAATTGGGAATCTGGAGAACTGCCAGAGAAGCTGGAGAATCTGGAGAGGTGCCAGAGAAGCAACCTCCTTCTAAACGTTAGTAAGACAAAGGAGTTGATAGAGGACTTCAGCACTAAGAAGGAAAGGAACTACCAGAGCATCCTGACGGGAAACATCTCAACCTGGTTCGGGAACAGCATCATGCAGGACAGACAAGCTCTACAGAGGGTTGTGCGATCAGCTGAGCGCATAATCCGCACCGAGCTCCCTAACCTGCACTCGATCTACAGCATGCGGTGCTGGACCAAGGCCAGGAAGATCGTGAAGGACCTCAGCCACCCCAGCAATGGACTGTTCTCTCTGTTGCGGTCAGGAAAGCGCTTCCGCTCCCTGAAGGCCAACACAGAGAGACTGAGGAGGAGCTTCTTACCGCAGGCGATACGATCTCTCAACCTGATCACTACACAGGACTCAATCATCTCTGCTTTTTACACATTGCACAATGCACAGTTATGGACCCCCTACAGGAATAATCATCTCTGCAGTTTTTGCACACTGCACAGTAATGGTCACTTATGGACATTACTCATCTGTACACTCATGCACAGTTGCACATACCCCGGACATTCATGCACATTTGCACTAACACTTAACTTCCATCTCACTTTTGCACATTGCAGATTATGGACATTTATGGTCCATGGACATCTACACAGACATGCATATTTGCACAATTCCTGGACATCTCCATTTTTTTTCCATTCAAATTCATCTTTATCTATTTTTTTTCTACATTGTATAGATCTTTTTTTTTTTTATATTTCTTATATATTTTAAAAAATATTTTTTTGATTTTGTTCTATTTTCTTATTCTTATTTTATTCCACTATTTATTTCTTGTTAATTGTTTTAACATTTAAACATTTAAGGTCACGGGCGGTCATTTACTGTAAGCGTTTCATCGCATATCGTACTGTGTATGACTGTATATGTGACAAATAAAATTGTAATTTTAATTTTAATTTATAGTTTTGCCCATATCTTCAGTCAATCCTCGGTTTAGGTAATTAAAATGCTGCCTTTGATATTTTTCCCCTAATTCAGAGACCTTTCAACAACTTCTTCTAAAACTTAATAGAATTAATCTGACATTGCATTCCATCTTGTCTCTTGTATTTTAGTTATTTTCCTCAACAACATCCCTTCCCATCTAACAGGTCTCACTTGTTGATGTGTCTTTGTGTTTGGATTGCTGTTTTGTCAAGGATGTATCTATAGTCTATATAATCAATAAAAAAATGCCATCCTGTGGAAAAAGGATGCTGTAATTGCCGTAAATGTTTTTGTCCCTCACCTGAATCCTTTGTTCTGCGCTCCTTTCATCATAAAACCACCTCATTACTGCCTATTCCAATTTCAGCACCTAACATCTGAGAAAATAGCAGAAGAAGAGTGCACTGCCTTATGATGTTTATTATCTACTGATGATTGTGAACTGTTTTGAGCTATGACGCAGATGACCAAAGCAAATTATTTCTATATTTAGTTCCATTAGGGTTTTGTTTCCAGAGATGATTGTTTTATGATGCCAATTCTACTTTTTTCTGGTACTAAGCAGAATGTGATTTTTTAAAGGACTTTAATATTCTACATTTGCATAAAAAAAGAGGAGCTGGTAATGGAATAGTTTGAAACTGCTATAATTAACATTATACATAAACAGCTGTAAATAGTTGAAAAAAGAAGCACAGCGTGTCATTTTGTAACAAATTAAAAGTTATAATAGATTAAATTTGCCAGAGTGTAAGAGCTAAACTCAAGCGAACCCCTGAGACCATGCTGAAATATACAAAATATTGTTACTTCATAACAGAGTGTCTGTGATATTTTTCTATTTTTGTGGCCCATAAACTTTTTGTTAGCTGTGAACACAAAGGAGCATAATCTAGTGGAAAACATAACACAGTATAGTTTAAGGACAACCAAACAGCACTGATTCAAATCACCGCAAAATTTGCATTATTTCCCTGCCTGTTAATGAATAGACTGTCAATCTATGAAATCAATATTTGTTCAAGCAGGATTTTATATTCATCATGATCAAACAGCTTTCTTGGCCAGTCGCCAAGCCTATATGAGACTGGTGTGCTGAACGAAATCTGCTTGGTATGGCAGAATCGAGGATATAGAAAAGGGAGCATTCATAGCACTATACAATTTAATTATCAATTTTATTAAATGTTCTGACATCCTTATCAACTGTTTTCAATAACCGTAGACCCGACTGCATGGCTTCTAATCAGTTCTCGGCCTTGGATTAACAGGGTAAGGAAAAGCTAAGTACGATAAGCAAAAACATTAACTGACTCTTTGTTTTGCCTTTTTTTTCCTTAAATGCAAGATCAGTGAAATCACTTGTTAAGATTCAAGAAAGAGAGATTAGAAAACAACAAGTTGAATATTAGTGAAATACCAGGACTTGATGTAAGTCAGTTAAAATTACCAGTATATTTCAGTTTATGGGATTATTTTTAGTACTTCCTAACTATCTCCTGTTACTCTGCATTACTAATGTCTAGCCATAATATAATGCACTAACTAGTCCATAATAATAATAATAATAATAATAATAATAATAATAATAATAATACAGTAATATATCCACTGCTTTTTTATTCTTTTTGCATTTTTACATTGGACAGAAAAATCTGATTTTTCTCTGTATTGTGACTTCATATGAGGAGAACCCCATACCCAGGCTTGTTGCCCAGCTCTAATATTTTCTAGTGGGGTGTGGCTAGGCAGCAGCTCATTTACATAGATAACTACAGAAATGGCACATTAAGTGGAGGAATGAAACATGGAGTTTGAGCTACTACTGTACCTCAATGCATTATTGGAGTCCCATTTAAAACTGGGACCTTTATGTATTGGCAGATAAGACTTTAATTAATTGTAGAGCTACAAAATGATTTCCGAATTTAGTACAAACTATGACAGAGACTGTACATGTGAAAGAGGACCATAAGAGGGTTTTTTTTTTTTTTTTACTTGTGCCAGGGAATACGATTTTAGTACCTGTCAGTCACTCTTTTTGTCACTGGAATTTTTGTTGAAAATGACAACATGTACATTCACCCTATCACGTCTGCACCCTATCATGCCATTGTTCTGTTACTATTTATCATGTGTTCACCTCTTTTTCTTATATAAGTCCCGTGGAATAGTTTGTGCATTATTAAACCTTCAAAGTTCTTGTGTCCAATTCACGGTTCCAATTTTTTGACCCCTAAATTTTTCTAGTGAGTACACTTATTAAGCTAGCATACTGCAAACACGTTTCTATTTTCTCTGTGCATGTCACTCTCATGCACTTCTCGCATTTAACCTAAGCTGAACCCTTGTATCCTGCTACCCTGAATACATGGTTAAGCAATATAGATGATGAGTGAGTGAGTGAGTGAACCCTTGTATCTAAATGACCGTATAATGACTACTGCATGAGGGATTCATTACCTTCAAGTGATGAGTGAATTATTAAGTGATGTATGAACACATGCATCACACTGTGAGAGCTCGGTTTCTATTTCTACTAGGGTTTCGTTATAAACTGATGCTATCATCTAAAATTTAGATGTAATCTCATTTGGTCCGTGTTCCGCTTTAGTGCCGTGAAATTCAATGCTGCTAACTGAATTATGCGGAATGGCTAGAAGGAACGAGCCCGCAGTGAGGCAGAATAATCTTTTCATTTAAGCACTAATGCTGTAATAATAGCAGATGGCTAAGCACTGGCACTTTTGAAAACATATCTGGACAATGATGTTCTACATATCATTTTGTCATTAGCACAGAGGGAGGAATAAAGACACAAAGCAAGAGAGGGAGAGATCCCAAAAGTATTGGGACAGGAAGACCTGTTTTATTTGTTTGTTTGTTTGTTTGTCATTTTCCCTATATCTTTAAGACATTTGGGTTTGCAATAAAAAAGATAAATATAAGACAGCTGATCAGGAGACCTTATATTTTGTTAACTTCAGGAAATAAAGACAAATAAAACTAATTCATGAGGCACATCAAACCCAATAAATCTGAAAAGAAATGTGGACCTAAGCTACTTATTATTTCAATGTTATCTCAATTATATAACTTATATAACTTATTAACACAATAAACTGAATGATATTGCAGTTTAATAATTTATTTGGACATATTATCTATTTATTTTGACATCTTTGATATTACTTACTTCATTAATATTAACTTACCTAATTACTCTAATCTTGCCTCACATAATACCTTTACCTTATTATTTAAACTCAACATATTTCGTATTTTGATAAATAACAACTCGTTATTTGGATGTACAGTACTGTCACCTTATTTTTTTCTTAATTCGCTATATTTCACTCTTTTTTACTAAATATCTATGACCCATCACATCAATCAGGTATTAAGTTGCATTAGTGTATCAGTTTATTAGTGTATCATGTCTGGTTCCTGAGATATGGCCAGTGCAAGTATGTTTACAAGTAGCACCTCCGAAATTCTTTTTTTAATTCTATTTTTCCATGATGGAGTAAGAAGAAGGGACCCGGATTTCCTTGCCACCCATAAAAATACCTTTCATATTTTATATTATATTATAATTTATAGCAAAAAAATGCATGGTTTTTATCATAACATGAGTAACCAGCATGAATAGTGTTCAATAAAGTGCTTTTAAACAATGTTTATGATTAAATCTTGGATCTGGAAGATATTATATTCATCATCCAATTTTTGACAAAGTTGAAAATTTGATACATTTCACATCCTCCACACACCCATAGCGCACTCAATACCTAACATGATGTGACTGGTCACATACACCAATTAGCCATACCAGTAATGCCACCGCCAGGCAAGATAGAACAACATCGATGATCAATTATTCACCAGTAAGCTGGTGACATCATCATGGGAACCCAAGACTCATAGGCCCGCCCACCTGACCCGAGTCCACGAAAGGATTCAGAACCTGCTGAACATGGAGCATGCAAAAAACCCAAGGCTGCCGACCCGGTCTCCAAAATCTCCAGCTCCATATCTGATCAAGCACCAATTGCAATGTGCCGGATAAACAATTCCAACTCATGGAGGCCCCACCCCCTCAATCCACAGCATCCATAGGATCTACTGCTATTGTCCTGGTGCCAGACACCAAAGCACACCACCAGAGGCCCCATGGAGCCACGGCCTAAGGGCCCCAGAGATGTCTCAGTGGCAAGGTAAACCTAAACCTAGATATTTTTAATATTAATAGTTTTACAGTCACGGCTGATCGGTGTATTATATAGTTAATTTAATTCATTTGTTTTTAAATATCATTTTATTTTAACTTAATGACTTGTTAATTTGACTTATTGCATTATTTCAACATAATTATGTATTATTTTACATTTTACCTTTCACAATATGATGTTGGTATTTTAGCTTAATAACTAGTCCTTAATGGTTAAATGATTATTAAAAGATATAAATTTTAGTCCTCACATCTAACACCATGACAAGCTGTCACAGACATTAATCAGCGCCCGGAAGCACAGTGCCTACCAGTAGTTGTATATTTGGATCCTGAGAGTCTGTCAAGGTGTGTTTTTTCACTAACCCAATTTCTGGATGCATATCTAATCAAAGTATAAATTAATAATCTATTCATGCTTGTGCTTGCTCCCACACCAGCTCTATACCAGCAGATGGTAATTCCTGGACGCAGGCTCATCATGTGTTTCTGTTTTTTGGCGAGGTTTAACACAGCAGCGTGTATGCAGTGGGGACTCAGGATCCGCCAGTCACAGCATGAGTACTGGCCTGCCTGGAACAGATAAGCTTTCACCCTACTCCAGAGACAACAGAGAAGGCTTTGTGGGCCCTGGGATAAGCATCAGATTGACTGAAATGGAAAATGAAAAGTGAGCTTCCAGCCATATTAATGCAGCAAGAGCATCAGACTGGCCTGCCTGTCTAGAGATTAAGATGTCAGAAAGGGCTCTGTCTTCTCAAACTCATCATGTCTGGGATCTGATAGCCTGCTGTGGTACATTGTTTGAATATGTCATTCTTCACCATTTGTGAAAAAATAAATAAACAGCCACAACCCTCATAAGACAGCCCCTCTGGATATATTCTCAAGAGAGGTGGTCCGAGGATCTGCGGCAGAGCTCGATGAAGCAGGTCCACAGAATGCCAACGGCATGTTCACCTCTGTCTGAAGCTTGTGTTAGTCTGAATTAGCCTCATTCTGGTCCATCGGCTACATAACATTATAAATGCCACACATTCTCTGCTTCTTGAGACATTATTTTCATAAATCTGCATCTTAGACAGTTTTCAAAATAATTTCAGAAACAGCAACAAGACTCAACAAGACTTAACCTTTAACCCATTAAAATATTTGAAAGACTTTTTCCAATTTTTTTATTTTTTTTATTTTTGGAAATCAAGGTCAGTAAAGTTACCATATATACAGTAGTATACCTTACTTGGGCAGATTATAAGTTTAAATAAAAATAAAATAAATTATATTAACATAATTTTACTTTTTTTTGGGGGGGGGGGGGGGGGGGATATTATATATATAGTATTTCCTTTAATATATGCTTACTTATTAACTTTGCATGAAATTTTCCTCACCATATGTAGCATTTTTGGCATACGAGCAACTGAACAGAGCCGAACTGAACGCTGACTAAGTTCCGTCAATGTTCAGGAGCAGTTCAAAAGTTGCTTGCTTAAGTGGAAAGCCAAACAAAGTGAGTTTACTTTTTTCCTGCATTTTGTGCAAGATTTAATGAAGACATAGCACCATGGGTCCCAAGAATGTTAGCAAAGACGGTAGCAAGAAAAAAAGGAAGCAGCTTTCGGTTTTATTTTTAAAACAGCCAGAGCCATCATGAATTAAGATTTAAGTGAGGTTTAATGTCTATTTATTTCATATTTTACTTCATTTACATGCATATTCTAAATGTTTTGATTGTTTTTATATGCCAAAATATAATTATAGGGTTGGAATATTTGGTAATATTATTTGGGTGGCTGGAACAGATTATCTGCATTTACATTATTTCCTATGAAAAAATGCGTTTTGCAATAAGAATTTTCACTTTAAGAGCTCGCCTCTCGAACGGATTGAATTCATATGCAGTGGTTCCGCTGTAATAGGAAGTAGGTTTTACAGTATATATAGTACATTTTATTTATTTATATGGAAACTGGTTATGTTGCTTTGATTTGCAACATAAAACATTACAACAAACCTGGAATCTGGAAAGAGATTTTTAAAAATTCCAAGTATTTCAATCAGTGCTCTATAAAGGGATACTGTATGGTTCCTTGCCTGTCCAAGATTAGAAGCCATAATGATATATATATATATATAGTTACCAAATGTTTGTTTTTTTACCTGATTAAAAACCTCTCCTTTAGAAAAATCACCCATACAAAAAATATAGGTGCGTGTACATTTTTTAAATCATTCCTAAGACATTCCTCTGTTGCACTGTCAGAGACGTGCTAGGGGTATTTTCAATATTTCTTTTTTAAACTTGTGACATAAACTGAAAGCTGCGACCATGAAAACCATAAGGAAATGCTGGTTTATTTCATTTCTTAAATTCTAAAAAAAGTTTCTTCAAGTTTTTATAAAAATGTTAAAGATGCTTATGCTAGCTTAAAGCATTGACTTGTCATATTAATGGAAAAGTATTCATGTCCACTAGGCTAACAAACATTATACAGTCATATAAACGACAATGGATTTAAAAAATTTTAACAATTGTCATGTGAAGTTAACTAATTGTTAACGAATCCATTCCCTCAGGATGATATGGAGCTAAAGAATTACAGTAGCTTCAGCACGCCTATGTGCAGTAAGGATTTCAGTATTTAGAACTGAACATGTGTCCAGGACTCTTTATACACCCAGGCTTGTCCTACAGAGAGAATAGACGAATTCTCAGCATGAAATGAGAGAACACCTCCGGCTCAGCCAGAGAAATGAGTAGGATTAGCACTCAAGCTGCAACACAGTAACACCATTTAGCAATAACACGGCTGCCTCGTCCACGTTCTCAGTCTCCAATTTAAATGAAAGCTCAACCATGAAGCATTTATAACCTGTTTAGCATCTCTGGTAATATGTGACAGTACATATGTATCACAAAGGTTATACTCATTCTTGTCGCGTGACCACCGTCTTCCATCTGCGCACACATAGCTGTTATCAGGTTAAGGGTTTTCTGTGTGTGAGTGTGTGTACTTTTGTAATTAGTGGTCATGTTAGCCATTATTGAAAATAGATAAGATATATTGGGTGTTGAAATGCACCATGGTATTGAATGCATATCACTTCATAAGACACGGAAAATGTATTGATGGACAGTATGTAAACAGAAAACATTTTAATTAAAAGGATCACACCAGGATCATCTTCATGGATAGCAGTAATAATCCACAAAACCCTACATAGAAATCTTCTTCTAGTTCAAATTTGATTATAGATATCTAACAGCAAATAGACTAATCAGGAAATCAGCAAAGCAAGCATGGACTGAAAAATTCATTCATTCATTCATTCATTCATTCATTAATGTATCAGTAGGGTTGGGGTGGTTAGGGACAGGACATAAAAATCCAGAAGTGGCAAGAGAACAAGGGAGCTAATTTGGCACAAAACCCCTTGGCTTTGTTACACACTTCTTGACCTTTACACTGAGGGTTTCCTAGCTACTCTGCTGACGTGCAAACAGGCACTGACTTCATGCACTGACAAGGGAGGTTAAATAAAAATAAGGCACCTCTTTACTTTTCTTGCTGCATTTTGCTCTTAAATGAGTAACAGCGTTGAGTTTTTTGTAAACTAATAATCTTTAGTTGGTGTAAAAGGTATTTGATAATAAAGAAGTTCTTCACATGATCTTGGGATGTTCATAATATTCATGCAGCAGTGGTGGCTCTGAGTTACTGATCGGAAAGTCAGTGGTTTGAGCCACAGCTCAGCCAGGTTGCTGCTGTTGGGCCCTTGAGCAAGGCCCTAAACCCTGTCTGCTCCAGGGGCGCTGTATAATGGCTGACCTGGTGATCCTGAGCCCTTCTGCCCTGGCTTTCTTGTGCCCACCTTCCTTGGTTAGCTTTCTCATCACATAGAAACCATTACCTGCTGCTGAGCGTGGCCCTACAGTATATGCTCAGCTTAAAGATTTATGTGATAAGTGAGGACGGTTCAACTTAATAAATTATAAACAGCTTCGCACACAAAGTCTCCATCACTGAACATTTGTTAACCTCAACAAGGTGGACTTTATATCAATTTGGACAAAGTGGACTTTATATTCCTCTTCATGCTATCTGATATCAGCTAAATGAAGATGAGTTTCCTTTTCAGTCTGGTTCCTCTTGTAATTTCTAAGACAAAGGGAAAATAAAGTATATTTTGTAGAATTTCTTCATGGTTTAAATGATTTCTCTGAAACAGTGAGATTGTTGTGTGAGGTTGTTTATCCACTGTATTTCATTTATTATAATTCTAGAATAAGAAATACAAAATAAATGTAACTTTAACACACTTTTTATAATGTTCTTGCTCCCTCTCTCACCATATCAATTAGAATGGTACGGTTTACTGAGGTACGCTTGAGGTGCCCTCATGAGGTGCCCTCATGCCTACGTTACCATCTGGCTTTTCCTTTCAGTTATGCACTCACAGTTAGACTTGGCACAGTCCCTGCTTGCACTCTGACACAATTTTAAACCTTTTGAAACCACTTTAGGATAACAGCAAGGCAAGGCAATTCTTGTAAAGCGGAATTGACAATAAGGCAAGCGCTTCACAGCTAGAAAGCAATAAGACATAATATTATTTATCCAAAAATAGAATAGAATGAAACAGAAATAGAGCAATATAGTTTGCACCATACATATCAAAAAAGTAATATGAAAGCAAATAAGGTTAAAGAAATTTTTTTTTTTTTTTTTAAATTAAATTATTAAAAGTAAATAAAAAAAATTAAGAAAAGTTAAATATAAAATAAAGTACAGATGGTAGCTATGAATTAACAAAAAGGTTTTGAGCTTAACATTAAAATGGCTAAAGTTGTGATGGATCTTAGCTCTGTAGCATAATAGTTCCACTGTACACACGTGACTACCATGATGTCAGGCAAAACAACGGAAGTATCCTTAACTGATGTTAGATTACTGGGTATGCACATATACCCTCTCTCTCACTTCCTCACTCAAAATAATAATAATTTGGGAATAATAGATGCAGAAATCAGATTTTTCAGAGTGAGCAAGCAAGAGAGCTCTCATCTCGTGCTAAGTGAACCTGTCATTTTTCTTCGTGGGCCGGGTTGATCTCTAAGATATTGTATATGATTTTCTGGCATCAGGGAACAACTACAGTATCATTATGCAGGAGATCTACTTCTTTGGAGTGACTGGATTGTCTAATGATATGGTTTCTTCAGTCACTTTCCAGTCAATTATTTGTGATTATGTCACTGGAGAATATTAAGGTACTGGATAATCCATAATTATTTTAGGCTGGACAATTTGGAACGAACCCTCAGCTGTCTCTCTATTAATTTATAACGCACCCCCCACCCAAAATCAAGGTTGTTTTCCTGCAATATTCGGAAGAATAGAAAGGATCCTCAGGACAGCTAAAGTATTTTCAGCTGAACAAACATAGAAATAACGTGCTTGTCAGAAAACAAAAACAACTAGATCAGCAAGAATTTAGAAACTCTGAAGCATACAGGATATTTTCTTCGGTTTTGCTGACGTCTAATCACTTTTTCATAACGATTCAATTTCATGCCTAATAAACCTTTTCAATGTCAAACCAGAGCAAAGAAATGGCCAGCTGGAGAGAAGAGGCAACCAGTTATAAATAGGTACTTTAAGAAGAAAATCTGAGATATATTTAAATGAAAATGGGATCCATATATAATATTCAGTGTCTTTATTATTTCTTAGTGAGCTGGAAATTTAATGCATTCGCTGTTAATAAAATAACCAACAATAGTTGATCAGTAATGGCTGATATTCCAGAGCTACAAGGTAGAGTACAGTATAAACTTTGGGACTCAGAGTAAAAAAAGTCCCAAGATATGTCATCTGGCTGATCCTTTTATCTAAATGGACTTATCATTGAGGCAGGATACAAGTGAGCTATACAAGTGTGCTCTGATAATGTGGGATCAGGGCAATGCCAGGTTTGTCAGAATTTTATCAGCAATGTTACCCTGAATCCCTTTATAAAAACCAATAGGAGAAAGATCACAGTCATCATGTTTTCAGGTACATGCCAGGACACGTCTCTGTAGGGTTTGGGTGTTGTGTCTATTGTGTGTGCCATGGCAAATAATGCATTAATTTGAGAAAATCCAAAATTTCTATTCACCTCTATTCTCTAACTCAGAGAGTTAAAAACCAAAATAATGGAAAAGAAAACAAGTTTTGAATTGTACGATCACCAGGTGAACCAGAAAACAGGACTAGACCATACATTAAATATAACACCAACATGTAGCATTCACCACCATGGGAAATGCAATGTGCAGATGTAAAGTGAAACAAAATCAATTCAAGTCATTCAGAATTGCAACAAACCCCCAGGTGAGGTTCCTTGAGTGACCGCTGGCTGGTGGTTCCAGATGCAAACCAATACACCTTTCTGTGACACAAATGCACTTTATTACAGAAGTTGAAACCAGTTTTCAGCAGATAATGTGTTAACTGTATACTGCACAACCCCTGGCTATATGTTTGAAGCATGTATGTGCGATCAATAGCCACCTGTAGTCTTTTTATAGCACTTTTAAGCGCTGTGTGACTCTGCGTCAAATGCAGTGATTATATTTCCAGCACCCTGTTGGCTCTGTGGTGCTAATGTTTGTGAGAAGTCAATGCGGGAAGGAATCGCTCACGTCTGAAGGAAGATAAACTCGCAATTATGTGTGACAACGTCAAAATCTATAGCAAACATATACATTTGTAAAAATGCATTGATTTCTTCATGAAAACCAATTGTGAACAGCTTAAGCGGTTAAAAAGAAGCTACAGTGACTTATAATAATAATAATAATATCTAAAAAAAATATATTTTATACAAAGTCCTGTTGAATTGTCAAATCTGCCCAGACAGAAGGTGTAGATTAATTAATTTAGTTATACTTAACCTGGAAAAAGAACCACATTTCAAGATTTCAAGACATTTTTGACCTTTTTGTGATTTTTTTTTTTAATTGCTTGATTGTTATTTTTATGTTGCAAATCAAGGTCAGTAACTATACTATATGTTATTAATTGCCTGTTATTAATAGGGTCTAGGGTAATATCGTTTTCCAAAAAAATAAAATAATAATAATATATATATAATATTTTTATTAGGGCCCGGACTCGATTAAAAAAAATTATCTAATTAATTAGAGGCTTTGTAATTAATTAATCGAAATTAATCGCATTTTAATCGCA
>JAQMYK010000033.1:5371423-5383911 GCA_030014345.1 Clarias buthupogon
GTGGGAGCCCCCTAGTGACGGGGAGGAATTGGCCACGACTAAATTAGGGGAGAAAATTGGAAAAATCCAAAAAAAAATAAATAAAAAAAAAGAACCACATGTGTGAAGGAAGCTACAGATTTATTTGCTGATGACTTATAGATATATTATAGATTATTATAGATTATTTGCTAACAGTTCGTAAAGTGAAAGGTCACTCATAAAGTCAGTCATAACATGCTTATAATGCATTCGTGAATAGGAAATAGTTCATTATCAACCAAAAAAAAAAAGATAGAAGTCATATTTTAAGTGAAATAAATTATGTCACATCAATAAACTTGGCTGGTTTGTGTTTCTTCTGGTTTGAGTAAAAGCATCCGTGTGGGTCAAAGAGCATTCATGAGCTCTGTAATAACCTCTGCCTCATGCTTTCACAACAACTATCTTGGTTGACCCAGACTTTAACACGTCAGAGCTTTTCCAATGTTATATGCTTTATAAAATATAAAAATAATTGCTTGCTGAAGGCCTTAAATATTCCTATGCATCCTTGTTCAATAGAGTTGAAGTGAGCACTAAGTAGAATCTGAGCACTAAGTAGGAGCTTGTCTGATCAGTTAATTAAAAAATAAATGATGGATTACACAGATACATTTGATTACACTTAATCATTAAATCCACTAAATAAGGCAGGTTTGTCCAGCATTTTTTACACTTTAGTTATCAAATTGATTTTGGCTTACTGGTCACTCTTTATTTAGCAGTTTTCTTGGTTGCTGTCATTTCACATCTTCTGTATATCGGGTGTTTTTATCAAGGGAACTCAGGATTTTATGTCCAAGGATCAGGACCATTGATCAACTTATGAGCTTTTAAGGTAAATGTCTCAATTAGAACTCTGTCATGACATCTGCGATATATCGCATTTCAGTCAAGACAACACATATAGATGAAAAAAAAAATCTTTAAATATTGATGGAACCGTAGCTCTTTGATTGATGTAGACTCTTTGGATAATGTTTCATCCCTGGTGGGAAAGTAAAGTGAATTCCACACAGGGTAAAAAAATCTATCGATTGGAAATTAACTTTCTAATCCTGCTGGCTTTAAAGGCGAACCAAAAACCAAAAAGGTGGCTATGTTTCACATCAGGGCTGCATAGAAGAGACTTGGAAAGACAGCTTGATAACAGCCAGCTGACAATTATTTGCAAAAAGAGATTAATTCAGCGTCTCTAATACATGCAGCGCGATAAACCGCTCAGCCACGGCGTCAACAGTGTGACCACATCTCCTACCCTGGAGCTAGAGAGAAATGTGTCCGATGTGATCGGAGACGACACCATGACAGATCCCTCCTTGCCAGTTCACACACACACCACCTCTACCTCTCTCTGCCATAGCATAAACATCCCCTGGAGAGGAGAGGAGAGTCTCTACTAGTGAAACAAAATGTCAATCCTACACGTGTTAAGGATAAACCAGAAATGCTCAATATTGAAGAAATTTCCTAAAAATGCTTAAAATACCTGCTGAAAATTGCAACTTGTTCATGAGAAGTTCAACGAATAGCTACAACAAAAATCAATCAATCAATCAATCAATAAATAAATAAATAAATAAATAAAAAGCCAGTTCTCATTACTTGCGGTAGCTGTCGAGATGCACAAGCACAAGAAATACAATAATAATAATAATAATAATAATAATAATAATAAAAATAAAGAGGACATAAAATCTAATGGTTTCTCTCTACTATCTCAGCAGATTCGCCCAACCTACTTGAAGAACTTCAGTGAGAAAATTAGTCTCTCTGACCAGTCAGACCTCAGTGCTTCCATTAAACACCACAATTGTTTTCCCTGGTTTATTACTGCTTACATTCTCAGCACTCTTTCCTGGTGGAAAACCCCTTCAAATCACCGACTCTCTCTCTCTCACACACACACACACACACACACACACACACACACAGACAGGGACCAACAAAAACCCATTAAAATTTCCACATCTTCCAAACTTCCATAAAGCAGTTATAACCACAATCATCAAACAATTATGAATATTTAATTTTCAACCTTCTGTCCTCTACTGGACAACGAAATACTATTAAAATGGAAATTTAAATAAAATATAAATAAATAAATGTAAATACTTATCAAAACCTACATTAATGTATGTAAATAGATCATTAATACTCTCCTGATCACAGATCAGAAATTCATAAATAGTCAGTGTTCAGTAGCTTTTGTAATTTCTCAAACAACTTGAGCAGTGTGTGACCCCATGGATGATGACATCTGTTCGCTTATACTACTGACCACCACTGGGGAATCAGTTCAGCAATAGTGGATGCCATAAGACAGGGATTTTAGGTGTGGACTAAAAACCTTCAAGAAATTCCCAGACTTTAGACTTTAGATCTAAGGCTGGTCTTTTTAGATTGATTTTAGATTGCTCTTCCCAGTTTTATGCTGATCTTCATAGACTTAGGCAAATTTTTGTTTGTTCCTATATTTTATGTTGATCTTTCTAGATTTTAGTCTGGTCTTCCTAAATTTTTGGTTGGTCCTTCTGGTCTAGGCTAATCTTGGGTTTTAGGGTGATATTTCCAGACTTACAATAGGCTGTTCTTCCCAGCCTTTAGACCGAACTTTCCTGATCAAGATCAGCCTAAAATCTGAGAAGAATGCAAACACATTATTTTTGTTTGTTGGTTGGTTGGTTGGTTGGTTTGTTTGTTTGTTTGTTTGTTTGTTTGTTTGTTTGTTTGTTTGTTTGTTTGTTTGTTTGTTTGTTTGTTTGTTTGTGGAGGGGGGCAAATATCTAAGGTCTTGTCGCTTCAATATTGCCAGTGACTTAGCTGTACAGACATTACAAATTTAGACTGATCTTTCCAGATTTTAGTCAGGTCTTTCTAAATTTTAGGTTGGCCTTCCCAGATTTAGGCTGATCTTCTCAATTTTTTTATCCAGTATATCCAGACTTTGAGCTGGTCTTCACAGACTGCAGGTGAGTCTTTTTATAGCTCAGGCTGCTCTTGCCAGATTTTAATCTTGTCTTACTAGATTTTTTTGGCTGGTCATTTCGGCATTGGGATGCTCTTGCCAGATTGTAGGCTGATATTTCCTACTTTTAAACTGATCTTCCCAGATTTCAGCTAGTTTCCCCAGGTTTTAGTCTGGTCTTCAGGTTGATCCTTTCAGAATTTAGGCTCACCTTCCTGACTTTTAGGCTGCTCATCTCAGACTTTAATATAATCTTCCCAGATTGTAGACTGCTCTTTCCAGATTTTAGGATGATTTTTCCAGACTAAAGGCTCATTCAAGCAATTTCCCTCTGTGATAAATAAAGTTATTTGAATATTTAATCTAGAATCTAATTAAAAATAAGTCTGTCTTGACCTGTCCAACTCATTGACAGTATTCGTGTTAATTTCTATCTTCACTTTATCCTTCTCAGGCTGATAGTGCATTCAGGTCTTAGGAAACACTGAAAGCAAGGCAGGTATTCACCTCAAGCCTGCTTGGATTCCCGTAAATATTAAAAATGTTTAATACACATCTCACTATCCTGCCATATGGGGCTGAATCACCATCCATTATTATGATACCTCGTGTGAATCTCTGTTTAACCAATGAAAGGTAAATTGAACCGTTATCCATCATGTTTGGAAGATTGAGCAAGATTACACATTCTGTGACATGATCACTGGTCGGTTTGTGAGTTTTATCTCCAAGGATGAGGAACCTTACGCAAGACCAAAAAAAATTTAATCCTGTCATCATACTGTATCTAAGGTCTGTCACATTTCAACTTCAATTCAGGATGTTTAAATCAGCTACTGTGGACCAGGCATTATTTGAGAAACTAGAAAATGTTTCCTATTATGCAGTAGACTACCTTTCTGATGGCGTATACTTTAAAGGACAAAGGACAGCAAATGCAATACCTAATTACAGACTCACTGCTTAAGTAACACCTCTGAACACCAACGCTTATGCAGCAACCTCCTCCTTCTCCCCTTCCTGTTACTACTGAGACTGTTTCTGAGTTGATCTCACACACAAACAAGCACACACACACACACACACACACACAGGCACACACTTTTATCTCCACTAGGAGCCAGCAATGATACTTTTATCTGTTCTCTTCCCTTCCTTTCCTTTCCGCCGTGCACACACACACACACACACACACACACACCTAATCCTTTGTCACCATCCTGTTGTATTAACCCTCCTCTGCGAGGCACTGAACCAGGTCAAGTGACAAAATCAAAAACTATAAAAATGAACTGTATTTACTAGGGAAAAAAAACACAACTTAAAGAAACATCATCAGAAGCATGCATTTATCTTTTTATCAAATTGTATCTAATATATAACACTGCATGGCTTCAGCTTATGGATAAATAAACAAGGTAACTTATACTTATAATGAAATTGACCCAACATTTTTCATTTTGGTCAATTTTGCCTTATAGTTAAAAAAAATAGTTTAAAAAAAATTCTAGGTCAAGATAGACAGACGGATAGATAGATAGATAGATAGATAGATAGATAGATAGATAGATAGATAGATAGATAGATAGACAGATTGATTAATAGATATTCATCTTAACTTTTTTTTTGCTCGATTCCCATGCTGAGCGATGTTTCTTATTTTATACTTATTTACATAATAAAGCAGTATAATGTACAGTGTAATGCCAGTAAAAAGAATGATAAAGATGTGCGAAGGGATATATAGTGACAGGAAAGATAGATGACAACAATAAAACCTGCATTAAGATTTTTTTTTTGCATTGCACAGATTTTAGTGCCGACAGATTTTACATTCATTTCACAGGAGCGACAAATGTCTTGCATTTTTTGCAATCTGACTCATACATCCACCATAATCCACCATCAGAACCCTCATTTTTTAATTTCCTTGCATGACTTCAGTATGGAGATATAGGTCAGGCAGTCAGATGAGAAAGGCAACGATTTAGTCATGTGTCAATATTTTGCTTCGCCTCGCAGTTTGCTCTTGCTTCCCGCGCAAATGAATGCTTCTCTATTCTGAAGGACATCGCCTGAAGCATTACGAAGTACACCGGCACATATTCGTCTGCGATTTTTGACACAGAAACAACATCGGCTCTGTTTGTTTATGTTTTGGAAATTCTATTTCTTTATAGATCTGTTTTTAGCTTTGAACATTTTAACCAGAGCATTCTGCATGGTTCTAATTTATAATATTTAAAATAACTTAGTCAAAACAAACCTGATTTTTTTTTTTTATTAACTATGTCCATTTTGATGTTTTCAACATGCTTAGAAGATCTTCTGGGTTGGAAACATACATCCTGAGAAACAGGACTGGACATCAAAACCTGAGCAGTTTAACAGTCACTTTATCACCAGCAGGTTAATAGCTTCTGCTCAATTTGTTTACTTAATTATGAGAAAGCCTGATATCCTTAGATACACTTGTTCTCTGTTATCATTTGTTTTTTTATAGCTGTCAAGCTGAATCAACTTCATGGGACCTTTTAAGAGTCAAAGGAAAGAGCTTTATAAAAATAAACACAGGCACGTTGCTGTAATTCAAACACTCATGCCTGCTTTTTGAACCATTTGCCCCCTTTCATTGCATTGTGGAAAAGTGCTGATCCAAAACATCTTTAAAAAAAATTTTTTTTTTAAAAAGCAGTGTCAGCTTTGGGGAATCTATGCTTAACAATAGAAGACCAAATACGGGACCTGAGGGTCCTTCCTTTGCCTCATTACTGTCTCCAGTGACCAGTTCCACCAGTCTGCTTATTTATCAGCTTTACTCTTTACGGGGTGACACGAGCTCCTGTGTCCTTCGTACTCCAAAATTGTTCTGCCTTTTTTTTTTTTTTTTTTTGCACTTACACAATCTAAGGGTTTCAATATCACCCCTTCCCTAGAGATAGAGATAAAGAGAGAGAGACTGATGTTCCCAATCCTGTTGCCTGTCAATAAGGACAGTGTAAAACTTTCATCTGGGGCATTCATACTTCTCAAACAGACTCTAAAACAAAAGATCCAAATGTGATGAATAATAAAAGCAAAACTCCTGCAATTCAACCTCACTTATACTTTGGCACTCACCAACCCAGAGCCAAAGAACACCGCCAGCAGTGCCAAGCAGGCGCCCATCACAATCAGCAGCAGGAAAACGATCAGCGGATGCTGCTGGCTCATGCGACAATATGACTCGTAAAGCCAATCTGGCGATCTCTGCCTCCTGGTGCCCTCTTTGTCACTGTTCGCACCATCCCGCATGCCACGCTCCAGCAGGTATCTCCTCCCACGCATAGCTCCTGTCCACATAGATCCGGTGCCCTGCCTTTGCTTTTCGGGTGCCTGATTCACTTTCTTGTCCTTCTCCTGTTCCTTGCCGAGCTCCTTCAGGCTCATAGCGGGTGGCCGGGCGGCAGCGTTGGCACGCACCTCGGACACCAGCAAGAAGCTTTCCACTCTGGCGCGCAGCATCGCTCAGGCAACATGTTTGGACAAGGAGAGAAGTGAGGAGAGAGTAGACTGAGTGTGTGTGTATAAGAGAGAGGAAAAAAGAGGGAGGGACCCAAGAGAGGGAAGGAAGGAAAAGAGGGAGGGGGTCGAGGGAGTGTGACAGAGAGAAAGAGAGCGAGAGAGAGAGAGTGAGAGAGAGAGAATGGGCTTACTATAGCGCTGCTAATGCATAATGCAGTCACTAAGAGCTAATTTAATGTCCTTAAATTGAGGGAATTGTGAGGCTTTCGAAGACTCTGAAAGGCTTTTAATGCACCAGAGTCATCGATTAAGCCCTCTCGTTCTCTCTAGGGTTTATTTATCCCCTGTCATGTCAATTTTGCCCCCTAATCTCTTCCCCATCTCAGAGAAGATTAAAGATTTGCACCAAGAGAGAGAAGCCACAGCTTAGAGCCAGAGATCTTCTCCAGACAAAAACAAGGTTTATGGATGGAATCAGCCACAAAGGCACTACAATTATCGCTCGAGCCAGTCAAAACACTTCACGTTCACTTCTTAGAGCTCGGCTGCACCAGTTTATTCTTTCAACGGGACTTTCTGTTTTGCAATAAAGTCTGGATCTGATGCAAACGCGTCAGTCTGACAGCACTACAGTCTGATCTGTTTATTTTTAAATTCATATGGAGAGATTAAATAAAGTGGCAACCCAGCAAGTCTAATGTCATTTATGTGGTCAGACTGTACAGATTAAATAGTCCAGAGTGATGCACTACTGATTGGAAGGTCCTAGGTTCAAACCCAAGAACCACTGTTGGTTCTGGATAAGCTCTGGATAAGAGCATCTGCCAAATGCTGTAATGTAAGATAAATGTAAGTAAAAAAATTAATAAATAATAATAATAATAATAATAAAAGGTGGGTGGTGGGGGAGAGCTTTAATTTGCATTTAGTGATTCCTCCTTATTTTACAATAATAATAATAATAATAATAATAATAATAATAATAGTTTGTGCAAACACTTTATCAAAATTTTACATTTATAGAAGTAAATACATTATTTAGAATATTATGTTATATTATTATTATTGGTAGTAGTAGTACTGTAGTATTGTTTTGCATTCAACCAGCCATAATACAGCTAATATCTGTCAGACATTTGCCTAAAATAGTCAGTCACTCACTCATCTTCTATACCGCTTTATCCTGTATTCAGGGTCGCGGGGACCTGGAGCCTATCCCAGGAAGCTTAGGGCACGAGGCGGGGTACACCCTGGACAGGGTGCCAATCCATCGCAGGGCACACACACATACACACTCACACTACGGGCAATTTGAGAACACCAATTAGCCTAACATGCATATCTTTGGACTGTGAAACCGGAGTACCCGGAGGAAACCCACCAAGCACGGGGAGAACATGCAAACTCCATGCACACAGAGAAGGAAATTGAGCCTGACTGGGAATCGAACCCAGACCCTGGAGGTGCAAGGCGACAGTGCTAACCACTACACCACCGTGCCGCCCGCCTAAAATAGTGAAATTACTTATTAATATTTATTCAGTTTGTGAGTTTGGGATAAGTATATGCAAAAAAAGACACACACACACACAAAACACATAAGTTTTTTTTCTGAAAACAGGCTTTAACGTAAACAATTTTGGCTCATTTCAGCGCTGTATCAATGTGCTGCACCACACACTGGGTTCATTTCAGTCTGACTAATTTAGGTTAACTACCTATGAAACTGGTTCATTATGACCGACCTCCAGATCATTTATTCCCTTATCCTCATTTTTATCATTATTTCTAGGCTGTTCAGCCTATTCATGATTATGACCCAGATAGATTTGAAATATTTTTAATTTAGAAAATGTTGCATTTTTGGAATATAATGTATTTACTCAATCGTGATAAACTGATTTAAAAAAACTTTTGCAAAAGTCAGTGATAAAGTCGCTGATAGACAAAGCAGTAATTTGTAATATCAAAAAATATATATACAAATAATTAAATATTTAATGAATACACTTTATTTTTCATTATAGCAGCGTTGTTTATCAAATACTTCAATTATAATGTAACACATCATAAGATGAAATTAAACTGCATTTCATGAATATTGAACTTCCATATATTGTTACAACTTTACATTTAAATAAACTGCCTTTTTTCCAATTTGATTTAAACAATAGGTCTAACATTTACAGACGTTTGCGGTAGCTTGGTGTTTAAGGTGCTGATCAGAAAGCCCCTGGTTTTAACCCCACTTATTTGTAACTAAAATCTAACAGAAAAAATGGGACATTTTTTTCTATCTTTGAGTGACAAGGGTGTTAAAAAGTGCAAATGCCAAAAGATTTTGTCAGATGTTATGAGTTTACAGCACCCTCAGCCTCCTCCTCTTACCGGTTGTAGGGTGCTTTTATGCCTGCAAGCTTTACTTCATTTAAATCTAACTCTAGTTCATTTTCCCTCATGGGAGCATCATTTCATCTGGTAAGAACTAACTTATCACACTCAGGTGTGAACAACCAAAACAACTGCACCCTAGAAAGATCGCCAAAAAAGAGGTGGCACTGCACTCTGGCGTAAAGACTTATTGGACCAAAACAGGATCAATGTACATATCTGATGATCTTTAGAAATATCTTCAGTACTGTAGGTTTAACGCATGCCGCATCCTATATTGTCTTGATATTCACCTTCAACAACTTCAAGGCATAAACATGCAGAAATTCTAGTAAAAAAATATATACTATTCGGACTGGAGGGCGAAAGCACTTTTAGTTTCAGTTTGGTACATGACAACAGGTATGCACCGTATTAAGTCTATTTGTGCATCAGCCGACCAGGTGTCAGTCAGTCATCCCCTAAGGTTTAAAACATTACATTAAAGTAATAGCAGACAGAAGAAGACAAAGCAAATACAACATCTTCACACACATACAGTGTATCTCTGTGTACACAAATGGCTAATTTGTATTTTAAGGTTTGTGATGCTCTGCTTCACCACAATGCTTACACTACAGTATCCCACATAATTTAACACATTGTTCACACAACATCCAAATTGCATAATGTGCTGTTCCACAGAACATATAGTGGATGTAAAGTGATGCATACCTGTCATTCATTACTGCTGGAGTAACTGTAGTGCCATTAAAGAGTGTAAACGTCCACTTCTCCAAAAAACCTTTCAACACATTCAAACCACTCTCGGCAGCCGCTGTGTCGCACAGGAAGTGTCTTCGGTTCACTGATCACAGAAAGAAGTGATGCGGTTGGCTTGTCACAATGTGAGAGTCTGGCGGCTTCGTATTGTGTTTTGGTCGAAACATGGAAGTTTAAAGCGTTTAAAATGAGTTTGCATCCTGGTTTTCAAATGAAATGCTTTAGTAAAGACAACCTGGTGTGTCAGAGGATAATGCTGACTCATTCTCTGCAGCTCAGGGCCGGGGTAGCTCAGTGGCAACAGTGTTGATCAGAGGGGGCCGATTTAAATCCCAGGGCCACCAAGTTGCCCCTGTTGGGCCCTTGAGCATCTGCTATAGGTGTAATGCTAATGTAAGCTGCTTATCCTGTATTGGCTCATGATGGGGCCTGGAGGCTGCGCCAGGGGTCTTAGGGCAGTAGGCAGGTCCATCACAGAGCACAAACATTCACACATTCACTCACACACTACAGGGAATTTCGAAATTCCAAATGTTAACCCACTTACCCACACGCTGCATGTGCATGTCTTTGGACTGTAGAAGGAAACCAAAGTACCCAGAGGAAACCCACCAGGCATGTGGAGAACACTCAAATCCAGGCGCACAGACATTAGGGCGGGACTGGAGCCTGGAGGTTTGAGGCCACAGAGCAAGCCTCAGAGAATATAAATTTACCAAAATTAGTAAAATATCGAAAATGGTGTTTACATTCTGCTGTCAAGGTTTGTATACAGAGTTGCCTATTTATGTCAATATTTACATAGAAAGTTACTCGATTCAGATTCAGATTATGAACATGCTACAGTCTATTTTTAGATGGCCCAATCAGACTAATAAAATAGGCCAAGTCACGTTCAGGCCTCCACTTTTGATAATTATTTCTTCAGTAGACAAATAGGATGTTCAATATGAACAAGATGAACTTTAATAGAACATATGCTCGAAAAGGTTTTTGCCATGAACACGGGTTATACACAGGCTAGAGAAAGGCAGTTATTCATAATAAGATGTAATGCTTAAATACCATTGAGGATTAATTGCTCGCGTTATTCAAATTATTGAGCATGAAATTTTATGATAAGGGTGTAATTGGGAAAGTGTTATACCTGCAGGGTCTTTTCTAATTATATTCACTATTTATGTATATTAGATTTGATAAGTAAGAAACATCTGTTACACACAGTAATAGAAGGGATTTATTTACAGTTATACTATCTGGTATCACCCAAATGAGAACAGTTTTCCTTTCGAGTCTGGTTCCTCTAAAGGTTTCTTCCTCAGAATTATCTCGGGGAGTTTTTCTGAGGTCAGGGCTACAGGGCAATAAGCATTAAAGCAATTAGGCTTGGGTTGTTGTTTTTTTTAACAGAAAAGATAATAAAATGATTAAAGCATGTGGAGATTACCGATTGTGCCAAGGAGAGGTAGAATATCTCCGTGAACACCGGCACTAGCTGGTCAGAATAGACTCTAAGGACCTGACTTGAGATGCCATCTTTTCCTGCTCCCTTGCTAATGCTCAGCCTCCTGAAGGCTGTTTTAATCCATGTAATCCATTTAATCCATTTAATTCAAATGTATCCATTTCTCATGCTGACGCTCTCTGCATGTGCTGCCATTAGCCCTGCTAGCACTGTTAGCATTGCTAGAATTGTTAGTGTTGTTAGCTGCATTCATCATTCTAGATGTTAGAGCCTGCTTCACCCCCTTCACCACCCACTGATGGTATAGGCAGCAGAGCGAGATCTCAGAGAATTGTGATAATTTTACCATTGTTAGGAAACGTTCTGATTTTTTTGGACAATATCGTCAGCCAGTTTCCTGATAAAGCCCACAACTGCTCCCTCAAACATTCAGGGGGTTCTGCAAAGCACCACGTCCCCTTGACTTCATGGTTCTATCCATGCAGAAAAATAAGAAGAACTTATCCAGGAGTATGGTGTGGTCTGGTACTTGCAGGGATCAACCATGTATTGATAAAGCAGAGGAAATTGCAGTTTTGAGTGCCTACTTGGAATTTGACCCTGACTTTCAGGTTTTCCAGAAACTGGGCGAGCAGGATGCTAGGTAAGCCCTCACCCTGTATTATACATACAGTATGTCTAAGTACATTACTCAAGAATATTGTGCTCATCTCCTTCCAGTCTCACAGCCTTGAATCACTCATTCTGGCAGCTGCAAAGTTAATAGGAATACAGACACTATCAGGGTCCAAGATTTACTGCCTTTTACAATTGTGTCATTCCCGGTCAATGACAATGGACTTTGATTGGTTGCACAGCAGGACAACGACAAATCCATCCAAGTTGATGACGCCAGAATTATTTTCCTCATTCAAGCCTTAACCTTTTGCAGAGTCATGTATTCACCTTCAGTGACCCGAGCCATGATGCAACTCCATAAATATAGGTTTTAGAGGATTAACACACTGTTTTAGATGTCAGGACAAATGGTGTGAAATTTATACATTGTCTATGCGGACACTAAGAGGCCAGATTAGTTCAGGCAAAACACTTGGAGGAGAGAAGTCATTCCACTATGACAACACAAGATTTTGTTTCTGATAGCAGGAGCTTAATTCTTGTACAGATGTGCTACAGTATTGAACTGTTTGTGTGTGTAATCCACACAGGTTGATAAAATATACTCCAACATGAGCTGGTGTATATTTCACCAACCTGATGTGGATTATTTTCTTACTTTCATATACTGTACATGTGTGTAAAGTACACTACCGTTCAAAAGTTTTAGAACACTTGCAAATTTCTTTGTTTTTGTTTAGTGATTTATTTTCTACATTC
>JAQMYK010000033.1:5384011-5396124 GCA_030014345.1 Clarias buthupogon
TCAAAGGAGATTAATGCATTTTTTGGACGCCTTCAGCATTCCTTTACAATGTAGAAAGAAATAAAAACCAGGAACCATCATGGAGTTAGAAAGTGTTCTAAAACTTTTGAACGGTAGTGTATGTAGAAAAAAATCTATGTAATTTGATCTGAAATTCGTTTAATAATTTTTCCCTTTTTTTATGTTCCTGGTGGTGTTGTTCTTGTTCTTGTCTAGCAATACAATCCTTTTTTATACTATGTTGCGAAAAATGACATTTTAGCAAGTGGAAAGATTTAAATCTAGGCACTCACTCTCATTCACTCACCAACTACACCGTTTATCCTGTGTACAGGACCCAGGAGCCTATCCCAAGAGACTTAAGGCACAAGGCAGTGTACACCCTGGACAGGCTGCCAATCCATCACAGAGCACATACACGCACTCACACACTACAGGCAATTTGGGAACACTATTTAGCCTAATCTGCATGTCTTTTAGACTGTGGGAGGAAACCAGAGTACCAGGAGGAAATCCACCAAGCTTGGAGAGAACATGCAATGTTCGATTCTCACACAGCGGAACAGCTTCCACAGGAACAGCTTCATTCATTCATTCATTCATCTTCTATACCGCTTTATCCTGTGATCAGGGTCGCGGGGGGCCTGGAGCCTATCCCAGGAGGCTTTCGGGCACAAGGCAGGGTACACCCTGGACAGGGTGCCAATCACAGGAACAGCTTAATCTAGGTAATTTTATGCAATATTTCTTATTATAGGCAACACTAAATAAACAAGAAACCGAATATAAGATATAAAATTAGAATTATATAAGAATTATTAAGAATTATTTGCCACATGTAAAGGACATTTCACAGCATAGTGAAATAATCTTTTTGCAAATCCCTGTTAGAAAGCTGGGGTCAGAGCACTGAAGCAGACAGGGGTAAGTGCTTTGCTGAAGACCTCAACAGCAGCAGCTGGGGTTTAAGCCCCTGACCTTCTGATCAGTAACCCATTTGGGCCACGACTGCTCCAAAGGGCACTTCTTAGCAGAGGAAGGTTTCAATAAAGTTTCCACTTCCGCTGCACCACTCTGCTAATCACCCACACCCAACCTGGGACTTGAACCCATAACCTCTGGTTTTAGAGTCTAGCACCTTATTCATAAAGCCAATGGAGCTTGTAGGAGCCTCTTTCTAGACATATTATTTCTAGAAAAAAAAAATTACCAGCCAATCGAACAAGACAAAGAAAGAAGAAAATGTGTATGAAAACATTGGAAGACATTTTGCTAGAAATTAAAAATTTCCATCTATATGGAGACTTTTGGGACAGGCTGTATTACCTCTCTTCAACATTATAGCTTCATTTTCATTAGAAGTGCTGCCAAGTCAATCAATATGACTGTTATATTAAAGTAGCACTAAAACCAGCTGGTTATTAAAGATGGCATATTTGATCACTAAACATTTGGGGATTGATTTTGTCTTGACAAAGGGACTGGTCCTTGGTTTTAAGAGACATGTTGTCACTTACTAGTTACTATTACTACCTGTAGTAGCAGTAGTAGTAGTAGTAGTAATAGTAGGTAAACATAACAGGGTGTGCTGTCATTGCAAAATAATGAATGTGCTTTAGTTACTGTTAAAAGTTTATTTCAGTCCAATAAAATCCTATTTTTTTTATAGCTTTGATACAGTATGCAAACAATCATGAATTTTAACTTCTTATTTATCTTTATGCTACTTCTTCATTTATAGTGATTGCAATCTTTGTAAGTAATATAACATTACAACAAACAAATATATGCTTATTAAACGTATTTCTAGATAGAGTCTACTACTTAACTGTCTGATAATTTTGCCAGGTTTAAGCATGTTTTCTTAATAGAGGTAAAATATAATAATATAAAAGTTCATATGATGAACTTATAATACTTCAAGTCAAACTAGACTTGTGCAGAATAACAGAATACAATTATGAGAGTTCATAACTCAATTTATTTCTCTATATAATTCTCTTCTACACTAATGCACTTATCCCAGTGCTTCGCTAGTGTTTGGATACCATCAACCTCATAACGTTTTCTCAATACAACAGAGCCATGATCAAGCAGCATAAATCACATCGGAGATGCTGGCCTCCCAGGAACTCCTTTAATGCCCCAAGCATGTGGAAATAGCTTGTGCAAGGTCAGGACTGTACGAAGGATGTGGCAATCACTCCCAGCCGAGCTCCTGTAATGTGCAAGTGGTGTTGGTGAATAATTGTGTGTACAGATCTCACAGATGCGTCTCTTTCGCAAGTTGGCGACAAGTTATCCATTGTTTCAGGCATTTTCAGGCACTATCAGGCATTCCACTCACTGAATGTTAACACATTTACAGCGGATCATCAATCGCAGACTTTGAAATTCTTTAAAACTTTGTTCCATTTAAACGTTTTCCTGCAGTTAAAAGTCTAATCACCATATTGAGTTTAAAGTCTTACGTAAATGTCAATCGGTTTTATGCCTTCATTCACCAGAAATCTCATCAAGTCACAGTTTGTCTTCAATGCCCCTTGTAATAATCTTTTAATTTTATATTTTACTGTATTTTTAATTTATTATAATCTTATAGCACAAATTAAATAATTTTGACTAGATTCAAGAAAGTTTCACTAGCTACGATATCATTGCAGTGTAATGTTGTGGAACGTCCACGACACAAGTTAGATCCTGTTCTCAGCAGGTATAAATGAATTTTTCATCACCTTTTACAGTCTCGCACTGCATGGTTTGTCTTCAGTGTAGGTTTTCACTTCTTTAAACTCCTTCATCTGTCTGTGCACATTGCTCTTGTCGATGGTGTCGCCTCTGTAAACGTTCTGTAGCACAGTGGGAGACCATCAACTGCAACAAAGAGGATTTTCAAAGAGGATTCGAAAATCATATTCAACAATGGTTCAAATGCATCGCTTATGATGGAGACTATGAAGCTTTGTACAGAGAAATAGAAACTCTATCAAAATATGCCATTTAAACGAAATATGTCAGTTCGTCAGTCCACTTTGCATTACTTTCAGTAGAGCCCTGCAATATGTAATGTCTTAATATCTCTTAATGTATGTGATATTTTTAGTGATTCATGCTGTACTAATCGTGTGTTTGTGCTCTCTAATACAAAACCAGGGGACTGGTTTGGCAGTACATCTTTGTCTCTATAAGATGGCACACTATTCCCTTGTCCAGCCATTCCTTGGTTGACAGGACAAAAAATAAGTTTACGGTTTATTCATTTGGAAGAGGGTATAATTCTGGACAGACATTTTTTCAAGGAATATTTTACCGTCTTGGTCTGAGCTTTTCCATGATCAAATTATTTATTTCTTTTCTGGAATGTTTTTGGGAAGTGGGAGAAAACTGCAAAACTGCATGAAGACACTGAGGAAATGAGCTGAACCTTCCCCCAGACCCTACCCATCCAAGCTCAGGATCAGGGACCATGGAGCTGTGAGGTGGCGGCACTACCTGCTGCGCTGCCATGTCACACTTCATGCAAATCAAGTAT
This sequence comes from Clarias buthupogon, assembly GCA_030014345.1. Taxonomy (NCBI): domain Eukaryota; kingdom Metazoa; phylum Chordata; class Actinopteri; order Siluriformes; family Clariidae; genus Clarias; species Clarias buthupogon. The sequence goes on from JAQMYK010000033.1 coordinate 5,387,544, forward strand.
ATAAAATTCATATGCTCTTGTCAGTTTCTAAGCTTTTTATACAATACTGTGCCAAAGTCTAAATAAATAAATAAATAAATAACATTATATAAGAACATTTGCATGCCTGCAAAAAAGCAAAATATTACATATGAGAGACCAGTTTTCAGGTGGAAAAATCTAATGGTTTTTGCATAAAAATAGAAAGGATTGAGTGTGACAAAGTTACCAGAAGAGCTCATATCCTCCAGCACACTCAGTAAAACCTACAATTGTTTTACTTACAGTACTGTGCTAAAACCTTGGAACACAATAAGCAAAGATGCCTTTGAAAACATTTCTACATACAAGAGACTTCTATACAGTAATAAAATAGCTTTATAAGTAAAGCAGCTGTTAGGTTTTACTGAGTGTGCTGAAGAATATGCCTAATAGTTCTTCTGGTAACTTTGTCACACTCACTCCTTTTTATTTTCATGAAAAACCCAGGAGCCGACTTTAGCGACATTAGCTACTTTTGCAGAGTACTCTATATATATACTGTATACTGTAAGTCTTAAGGTTTTATAGACAACTAGCTTCTATCACCTGATGACAAAACTCTAAGTCTACAACTTGAAAAAAAAACATGCTCTCCATCCGATCTGACTGAGCATAAGCTATTTTGCAAAGAAGAATGGGCAAAAATTTCACTCTGGTAGGGCTGAATCTAAATGCACGGCATACTTTCCTGATATTTATTTGTAAACACTCTTGGGAATCATTTATTATTTTCCTTCCACTTCCTTCCTTTGTGTGGGTCTATCACATAAACTTCCAATAACATTCATTTACGTTTGTGGTTGTAACGTGACAAAATGTGGAAAAGTTCACGAGTATGAATACTTCTTCAAGGCACTGTAACCATGATTGACTGAGACCTGGATTTTTGAATGAAGTACTTTATTTGATCATGGCCAAAAGTTAAGCTGAGTTACTGTTACCACCTTGAATTCCATCCTTTTTAAAGTTGTGAATCTCTCCTGACAGAAAATTAAATGTCACCAAGTTTCTTCATTGTTACATAACTGCATGTTTTTAATAATTATTTTTAGTCTTACATTATGTAGCTTGTTTTTCATGCAAGTTCCTTTGAACGAGCTGTCATACTTCAGAAAAACAATTAACACCTTCCCGTCAGTCAAAAATGAGAACCTAACAGCACCGTGGTCTAATGAAGTGTTTTAGTGAAATTTGTGTTTTATATTAATATTCTGTGGTTTATTTTCTTTAGTAAAATTGAGTAGGAAAAATGGTTCTTGTTCTCCATCTACAGTTTTCATGTGGTAGTGCAAAAAAAGTGTTGCAGTGTGTCTTACAAGTCTAACCTAACTCATAACACCCATATTTATTTATTGTAATAAGATAATATATGCCATATGTATTTTAGTTCCTTTTTTTTTTTTTTTGACTTCAAGAATTTCCCCATATTTGCATCCTCATTCAATCAGTATAAGCGGCATCTCCGTAGCAGATGGCGAAGGTTGATATTGCACCACTTATACAGTGTCGAGAAACAAAGCTGGAGTCCATTGGCGTTAATATTTGCTACGCAACTCTGCAAAGTGCACATTAGCTTCCTTTGCAAACAATCACATCTGATGGGAAAGAAGTGTCTGCGGTTGGCACGCTTCAGCAAAGTTAATCATCGACTTGTGGGGCATGAGACAGACGTTTAGGGACTGCACCAGCACCTCAGCTCTATTTTTACCTCATTAGAGTGATCTCGCTCAGGAGTTCTGTTTGCTTTTTTTTTTTTTATTAACCTTCCAAAGAATTTCAACCTCTGTCATAAATTTAGGATTAATTAAGCTTCTTGATAAGTTTAATTCCTAATTAGGAGCACCCAGATTGTGATGGCTTTGCATTAAAGCAATTTACCACACACTTAAAAATTAATTACAGCCTAAAGTGTATACACAATTCAAGGCCATTCACGACTTATGTAGTGTTGTGAGGTTTTTTTTGTAACTGTTCCAGCAAACTTTTTTTTGAGTGAACTTGTATTTACCTGTTGGGGATTTTGATGTTTATTCTTTATTTATTTTGAGTTTTATAAATGCAAATGTTTGCTTCATGTTTCCGCCTGCGCCAAAATTGAGCGTGGGTTTTTCCAGTTTAATAAGCATTCTCTAATATAAAAAGTTTTGGTGGATTGAGTCTGCGGAAATGTCATTGAGTGCAGTAAATGTGAGAAACCTCTTTTAAGGTCAGAATGTATGTTTATAGACAATTCTGTGTATGAGAATTGCAGTTGCTGGGTTAGGGTTAGTAATGTATTGTTGATTAAGTTTATCATTTCATTTTTGTATGGATGTCAATTGTCATAAGTAAGTAATGTTAATCGTGATATAAGACATTATTGTGTAAAAAGCAGAACAGCCTGTGACTGCAGAGAGTCAAATTAATAACATTGAATCTAAAGGCGTGTGTATTAATTGTCTGTCCTCTATCAATAAACTGCAGACTCATCTCCAAAAGTGCCTGGTGTCGGAAGTTCATTTGTGGTCCTAAGTGAATTCCGCTACAAAATTGGTGCCGCAACCCGGATTTTAAGAGATCAGCCATTGCAGATTGCCGGGAGAAGCCTTCGCAGGAAAATAAGAACATGGCCAATCAATGTTATACACACACTAGATCATCTGAATTTGCAAAGTGCAAATATTGATAATGTGAATGTTACTCCTCCAAATGTTGTTCCAAGATTACCAAGGGTTTCAACTGGGTTGGAGTCCGGGGGGGGGGGGGGTCTATTGAGTAGCATACTAGAGCATGACATGATTGTTTCCCCAGTAGACTCCCCATCCAATAAAAACACAAGTCAGCCAGGGATAAGATGTGACACACCAGCTTTTTGTGGTGAAATCCCTGGTTTTGTACAAGGTAACCAACCGAACCAGTGGCAAACAATGGCAGATTTAAAGAAACCTTAGATCTGCAGGGCAAAATGCTCAGAGAGATTATGTGGAAGCCCAACAGACCTCACCCCAGAGCCCTGACCTGTCAAATTTTACCCTAATTGTTCGACATCAAGATATTAAAGAACCGCCTACCTTTAGAGGTGATAAGACAGATCAAGTCTGATGCAAGCTTACTTCCGAACAGGGCCAAGAAATTCTCGACAAGCTTATGGCCCATGCCAAGGACCTCGTGAGAACATGTATTTGCAACAATCCTTTACTTGATGTGGCTTGAGAGACCCACACGTTATCTTTTCAATTCAAAGGCAACCTTCCTGAGATGCAATTTCCTCCACAACCTCTATGAGAGACTTCTATGAGACCTTGCCAAAGCAGTCAGAGAGTGGCTTAGAGTACTGGATCAGACTGAATAAGGCTGTTGATCTTGCTGATGAATGCCTAAAAAGACAAGGTAAAAGAGTTGAAGACTCATGAAGTGACTATGATGTTTGTAAGACATTGCCCTGAGCCTGGCCTGTACACAGCGCTTCGAAGTAAACCATTGGAGAGTTAAAGTGCAAGTGAAATCCAAGCATTAATTGACAGCCACCACAGAGACAAGCAGTCTTTACGAGTGGATAGAGAGAGAAAGGTTGATGAAGCTACACCCCTAATGCCTGGTGCATGACACAACAGCAGCCTACTGCTTAATAATCAGGCAAGCAGGTTGGATTCAGCTCTCATTGGGCGTGGAATCTCTGTTTTGGAGCAGTTCCTTGTTCAGCAGAAAGGGCAAAAACAGAAAACTGAGCGTGGTGTCCTCAGACTAAGGTGGTGTCTGCAATCCCCTGTAAAATATCTAGAGCTCAAGATCATATAACAAAGACTCACTGTTTTAAGGAGGGGCTGTGTTTTAGGTGCTTCAAGACTGGCCACAGAGGTTTTGAATGCCCGGACAAAAGACAAACGAAACCAGTCACAGCCAGTGCCACTGGACCCGAGCGGCCTTTAAACCAGAAAACCTGCACTGTGAGGGGAGCAGTGTCGGTGTTACACAAGCAAAGTCCCTAGAAGACTGATTATTCAGGTAACAACTAGTGACCATTTGAGTCAAGATGGTGTAAGTCGAGTAATAGCAGTTCAGCAAAACAGTCCCTTTGACATTCCAAAAGCTAACTACCAGAGAATTAATGATGAAGATGATCTGTTTTATGCTCCAGTATTGGTAGAGGGGAAAGTAAATCTATTAGCCGTCATGGATAGTGGATCTGTTACCTGTACCTTGAGTGAATCAACTGAGCGCACACTTAGAGACTGGAACTTGATCTGCACAGATTCAAGTAAACCCACCAAAAAATTCCTTACTGGCTGTGGAGGGAATGAAACAAAACCAAAGTGTACATATGAGCTGGATGTGGATATGCTTGAATGCAAAATGACAATCAACTTCCAAGTTGTTCCTGGTCAAAAAGATGACATGATAGTTGGATCAAATGTCATCAGGCATGTGACTCGGCAGATGAAGAAAAATGTGTGGTCCTAGAAAAGTCTATCTCAGCCAGTTCAAGGTAATGGTCAGAAACCCCTGCTGAATGTGCTTTCTAATGTTGACCACTGGCATGGAGACAAGATACCACAGAGAGTTGGCACAGTAGTCGTGAGATGTGTTACACTACAGCAGCAACATGAACATTTGGTTTGGGGAAGGTTAAAGGAAGAAGTGCCATTGTCTGTTGGAAACACTGTAATGCTTGAACCATCCACTTCCCGTTCTGCACCAAGAAATGTCATGGTAGCTCGCAGCGTTTGATATCGATTCCTATGAGAGTGAACAATATGATTGACCGCCCCATTGTTTTGCAACGCAATACTAAAATAGCACATGTGCACCCATGTCTTGCTTTAGAGGAGCTGGATCTCACGGAAGAAATCACAGAACAGCAGCACAATGGAGGTGCAGCAGAATATTGTCCAGGTTAAGGGGAAAAGCAAGCTGCAAACTGATTATAAAATGAAGCTGATAGAATTGTGGCTGACAGAAATTGACATTGAATCTTGTGAAGTGAACGATTATTTAAAAAGAGAGCTGACTGACCTCATAGGACAGTATGAAAGCATCTTCTCTCATGACAAGTTAGATTGTGGTGCAGTAAAGAATACCATCCATTGGATAAGACTCAGGGATGAGAAGCCTTTCTGTTTGCTTTACAGAAGGGTCCCGCCCACCGATTACCAGAAATTGAGACAAATATTGAATGAAATGGAGGAGCGTGGTATAATTCGTAAATCGAACAGAGAATGGGCCTCACCCTTAGTTTTAGTCTGGAAACCTCCTGGGAAGTTAAGGATATGTACAGACTTTAGGTGGCTCAACCAAAGGGCAGAGAAGGATTATATATCCTTTACCCCATCAAGCTGATGCCCTTGCATCGTTAGGAAGAATCTGTTATTTTAGCACCATGGATTTTATAACATTCCAATTCCTGAGGATGATTGTAAATATACGACATGCATCACTCGAATATAATCGTATGGCTCAGGGGCTATGTAACAGTCCAGCAATGTTCTCGTGTATGATGACATTGATTTTTGGAGACCAGAACTATCTGTCTCTTCTCTGTTACTTAGACGACGTACTTGTCTTCGGCAAAACTGAGAAGGTAGCACTCGATCGTCTTGCGATGGTGTTTTCTTGGCTTAGAGAGCATAACCTAAAATTAGCACAAAAGAAGTGCTATTTCTTAAGAAAACCTGTCAAGTTTCTGGGACATATTGTAACTGAGAGTGCAACTGATCCAACTAAAGTGTCCGCAATCAGTGACATTAAATCCAGAGATCTGATAGAAGCAGATGGGAAGACGCCATCACCAACAAAAAATGTATCTTTTCTTGGGATGACAGATTACTATTCCCATTTCATTGAAGGCCTCTCGACTTTAGCAAAACTATTGTTTAAACTGACAGCTGGACAGAAAGCCAAGAGGAAAGATGGACAAAAGACCCGCTATGTTTTCACCCCTAGGTGTCTAAGTCCTGAAGACTGGAATGCAGAGTGTGACACAACTGTGGAATAGATAAAACATGCCCTTTCTCACATTGTTGTTCTGGCCCATCCAGACTTTAAAAGGCCTTTCCTGCTGTATACAGATGCATCTATGGATGTTTTTTTTCGCAGTCTTAAGTCAAATCCCAAAAGGTGAGACAAAACCCAGACCAGTTGCTTTTGCAAGCAAGACCCTGTCAAAAGCCCAGTCTCATTATCCCACTTATAGGTTAGAATTCTATGCGCTAAAGTGGGCAGTTCGTGATAAATTTGCCCATTGGTTGAAGGGGACGAAATTCATAGTGCTAACTGATAACAATCCCCTGACGTATCTTCTGTCAAAGCCAAAGTTAGATGCCTGTGAGCAAAGGTGGGTATCTTGCCCCTTTAGAGTTTGACTTGAAATACATACCCGGTACCAAAAATGTTCCTGCTGACCTGTTGAGCCACCGACCTTTTGCCAGAACGTTAAAGGTCTGTGATGCTCTGGAGACTAAAGTTGAATATGTGACCTCTCTGAGATCACCCAAGAAACTTTCCGGTTGTGCACCATCAAATGAGTGAAAGCAGTATGGATTCCCAAATTGGAAAGCCAGAGATGGTTAGTAGTGAAGGGGTGAAAGCTGTCTTTGAGTCCTGTCTAAATTGGGTAGCCAGCGGCCCAGTTCATACGATCCATCAGGCCCAGAACAGTCATTTTGTCCATGGAGGTGTCAGCACCCTTCCAGTTTTCTCTATGGAGGAAATACGCATGAAGCAGAAAGCAGATCACACCGTCTCCCGTGTCGTGTTCTTTGTTGACAGGAAAAGGAGACCATCACATAGAGAGAAGGACAATGAAACTGCACAAGTAATGCAACTTCTGAAGCACTGGGAGAAACTTGAAGTAAAGGATGGAGTGCTCTATCTCAGGTCCAAAGATCGGGTTGGCAAAGTCAGGTACCAGCTTGTACTTCCACACTCATTGAGCACTGTCGCTCTCAGAGGAACTCATGACGATGCAGGTCATCAAGGCTAAAGCAGAACCCTTCACATTGTCTGCCAGAGGTTTTTCTGGTCTGGTATGGACACAGATGTCAAAAAGTATGTGTCACACTGTAAAAGATGTGTGGTTGGAAAGACTCAGAAACCTGAGGCCAGAGATCTAATGGAGTCCATCAGAATAAGTGCACCACTTGAACTTGTATGTATAGATTTCTGGTCTGCAGAGGGAACACATGGAGAGAGTGTTAATGTCCTAGTCATAACAGACCATTTCACAAAACTAGCCCAAGCGTTTCCCTGTCCCAACCAAACAGCCAGAGCGGTGGCTCAAAGAATACATTCTGACAAAGGTGCAGAGTTGTTGTTGGTGTCTGGTGTTGACAAGTCCCACACCACACCATACCATCCTATGAGCAATTGGCAGACTGAAAGATTTAATCGCACTCTTGGCAACATGATCCGCTCTTTGCCTCCTCGAGCGAAGGTGAGATGGCCACAAATGATTCAGACACCCACGTTTTCGTATAATTGTACAACCCATGAAACAACAGGATTTGCATCCTTCTATTTAATGTTTGGAAGGATTCCAAGGTTACCTGTATACGTCATGTTTGGGAGCGCTTTCAGAAATGAGGATGTGCAGACTTATGATGCGTATGTGAAATCCCTTCAGAAAGATCTCAGAGAAGCCGTGCAAATTGCTAAGGGCCACACTACAGGCGCACAGAAAAAAACAGACAGAAGGGTAGAACAACAGATCTAAGGGGGGTCCAGCTAGAGGTTGGAGACCGTGTCCTATTGGCAAATAAAAAGAAAAGAGGAAAGGGAAGGTTGGCGGATAAGTGGAGCTCAGCAGTTCATGTAGTGACAAGGAAAGATCGATTGTTGCCCATATACAGAATTGAAAGTCCCACAACAAAGAGCAGCAAAGTGGTCCATCGTAATTTTCTCCTTCTAGTCAATTTCCTTTCTTTGGAGGAGACGGACATTGAATCTACAGTCCCATCAGCAGTGTCGGAAGAGGAAGTGGATTAAACAGAGGGCCGAAGCCAAAGATCTTTGCTCAGTACAGAAAGAGAATCGAGGGACAGTAGATCTGCTGTGTGAATTTTACAAGGTGTAGGCCCCAAAGCATCTCAGAGTATTAGGGAAGGTACTGTAAAAGAGAAGACCAAAGACCATGTCATGGAGTTGGAACATTCAGACTGTACAAGAGAGAAGGATCTTCCTATAAGAAATGAGGGCAATCACACTGAGAGTTCTAGTGATGAATATGAAGCAAGAGGAATGAACTCTGCGTCAGTAATGGTGAAAGGGTCCAAGAACCTGTGAGCAACCCGAGTGTTCAAGATGAATCAGTTGTCATGTCAGATGATACTAGTTTTATGAGCAGACCAGTCAGAGGCTCCAAGCATGTGTATGTTCACAGAGAAAGTCCCCAAGAATAGAGACTATAGCAGAGACTGCCTTGAAACCGAATGAAGGAACAGTGAGAACCAGGGCGGGAAGTCTAGTGAGACCTGTTAGACGGCTGCTTGAGTGTATGAGCATGATAGTTCAAATTCAAATTTTATTTGTCACATACACAGTCATACACAGTACGAAATGCAGTGAAATGTTTAATACGACCGCCAGT
>JAQMYK010000033.1:5416113-5426370 GCA_030014345.1 Clarias buthupogon
CCCCCCCCCCCCCCCCCCCCCCCAACAGGCAACTGTGACAGAAGGAACACTTTGGCCCAGGAAGGGGGCACAGAGTGAGTGGCTCCACCTGCTGGTACTGAAGCTGAACTCCAGCAATCTGGGAAGCCATCGAGTGCAAAAGGAAAATTCACAAACGACTCGGGATTTGGACATCATGATATAGTGGAGTACAGATGCAACATCACACTTGGCCTTCATCAGCTTATGCTCATGACAACACAAAAAACACAAAAATGTAAACACTGAAGAGTAGTAAAACTAATTAAAAATACCTAAAAAAAAAAAAAAAAAAAGGCAAATTATAAAAACACTCATATTGCACGAGTTTTACTAAACTCCAATACAGCTTGGCTGCAATGAGAACATTTAGTGTTTGGCACAAACAGGAGGAAAAAAGGGAAAATTTTAAAATAATAGTAAAAATAAGTGAATAAAGGAAAGTACTTTAAAAAAATTAAAATAAAAAAATGGCAGTCACCGATGACGTGGATCCGCAGCTTGGACCATGTGGAGACAGGAATTGCTACCTTTGACCTGTGGCTGTTCTATCTGCTGAGGCTAGAGGGCGCCGTTTCCCCCCTCCTCTGTGCCACGTGTTTCGGTTGTGCTGTGGAAGACTGGCGCGAGGTGCTGGCATCAAACCGGGATCGAAGCCACCGGGAACCTTTGGGCCGAACCTCTGAACGTTATGAAACTAAAAATAAAAAAAAAACAATTACAATAAAGCAGAATTAAACACTCATCACAAGCCAACTGTAATTTTCTTTCACACCCACAAAGCTGTATCATTTTCACGTCTTCCAATCAATACAACAGGACAATCAGAATTGTAGACATGAGCCCTACTGGAATTTATCATTTCTAACTTCTAACTCTATTCAGTGCATCACAGTGTCACTGGGTAAATAAAACTCTTAAAAGAGAATGGACTATTGAGCAGGTAACTGAATGACTATTCTTTATAATTCTACCTGCACAAGGCTACCTAAAAAATAAAACAAATTAATCCAATTGTTCTTTATACTAGGCAGCACGGTGGTGTAGTGATTAGCACTGTCGCCTTGCACCTCCAGGGTGCGGGTTCGATTCCCGTCTCTGTGTGCATGGAGTTTGCATGTTCTCCCCGTGCTTGGTGGGTTTCCTCCGGGTACTCCAGTTTCCTCCCACAGTCCAAAGACATGTAGGATAGGTTAATTGACGTTCCCAAATTTCCCGTAGTGTGTGCGTGAGTGTGTGTGCCCTGCGATGGATTGGCACCCTGTCCAGGGAGTACCCCGCCTCGTGCCCCAAGTCTCCTGGGATAAGCTCCAGGCCCCCCGCGTCTCTGAATACAGGATTAAGCGGTAATGACGATGAGTGAGTGACTGAGTGTTCTTTATACTTTCTATCAATTAAGTTTTCTTTTATACCTCCAAGGTCTGGCCCAAACCACCAAATATCTGACATCTTTATCTGCTCACTTGCCTTGATATGAAGATTATAACATAACATTTAACCATAGTCTTAAAAACGAATGAGCGGTAATTCAATACCCTTCCCCACATGACCACACCTGGCAATGGTTCAACTTTGGTTCCACATTAGCCAGCAAGTGAACAGTATGTTCCCAAAGTTGAACCATTGGAAGCAGGAAAAAATGAGTTCTTGTAGAGTCCTTGCTCTAATTTTTAGGTTTTAAAGACATGGCTGATCATTGTGTAGATTTATGCTGCAAACAATTAGAGGTTTCAAGCCAATTGTGAATTAAAAAAGAAAAAATCAAGTACAAAGTCACGATCACACGCACACACAAAAAATCCAATGTCATATAACTCAAATATTTTTTTCATAGTAATATACATTTGTTCTAAAGCTAGCCATGCACACTGGACATCTAGATTTACTATTAATGTATAACGAATAAAGCCAGTATTTCATCCTAATCCTAGATAATAAGTTAAACTTAGGGGAAAAAACTGGTTTCTTTTGGCTAAATAAATTAACGTTAGTTGAGTGCAACTTTGTACTTGTGTTTAAGTCACTCAGCAAAACCAAAATATCTCCTGTAATCAGTAGGTCTCACGGGGACAATGTGGTCCATTTCTGTTATCTGCCAGTATCCATGACAGATGTGAAAAGCTCAAGTGAATGTTTACCTTAGGCTGGTGTTGGAGGCCGGGGAGCGGGCCGAGGTAGATGGGCGAGGACAGCCGGTATCCGTTGCTCAGTGGCACACACCCGTCCAAACACAGTGGTCTGCCAGGTACAGGTGGGGGTAGAGACACAGCGATGGGCTTCCGCACCTGAAACACCAAAAAGTGCAGGATAAGGGTCTTGCAGACTAGTGATCAATTTGATGCCTTTTATCAATGGATGAAAAACACAAATATTAGGAGAAAAATAAATAAATAAAACACACAGTTCATGGTGCAATTTATTCTTTAGGGTTGTTAAGCTTATGGCCAGAAAAGTGAACAGAACTTGGCCAATCCATAGACATCTGAGGCTGAGACTAACTCGTTAGATCACGAAACAGTAATCCACAGATCTGATCTATTAAATACAACACAATTACACTGCCTGGTCAAAATAATAATAATAATAATAATAATAATAATAATAACAATAATAAAGTCACCATTTCAATACAACCTGAATTAATAGTGCTGAACTACCAACATTGCAGAAGACGGTTTTCTGACTGTCACGGTCACTTAAACACTTAACTTTGGAGCAATGGAAAAAGGTCATGTGGTCTGATGAGGTCAGACTGACAATATTTCAGAGCGATGAAATTAATGAATTTCTATTAATGTATTTCATTAGTAACACCTCAATGCTTTCTACTCTCTCAACAATTGTAGAAGTAGGAAGGGTGCACTTATTATTTAAATATTTTTCAAATACTGATTACCGAATGTAGTTTATTAAAAGATTTATTAATTAATTTTAAAAAAAGAATTAAAGCCGTGTTTACTTTCTTGCCCTCCATGACTAACCAGTAGACTGAAGTTCTATTAATGATCAACTCCCTCAAGAAGTCTATCCACCTGAAAAATGCTTCAATAAATAAAATCATACTGCTATATACGTTTTATCATCAGCCACTATTACCCTCTTGTGCTCAGAAAAATATCACAAACACGTAATTTATGACCAGACGCCTGCAACATGTACAGTGGTGCACTCTGCTGTCCTGACTAGTTACTACAGAACTCAGAAGACAATTATACCTGTCCATTAGAGGAAGTAGTTTCTGATGGATTTGTCCCGCTCTGTGGCCTCTGCTGAGTGCTGGGCACAGGGTACGCTGCGAAGGTTTGCTGGGGGGCTTTAGGTCCAGATGGTATGGAGTCTGAGTCCTGGAGGGGATGAAACAAGATCGTGTTTCACAATGATGAAATAAAATTTAAAAAAAAGAATTAAAATAAATCAATTAAGGACACTAAATGTTTATAACAAACTGCAGCAAGTTTTTTTTTAATGTTTAGTTACACTAAATGTGGTTAACAACTTCCTACAATACCCACGGCGCTATTAAACAACCAGCTGACAGCGGGGCATCACCTCTACCTAAAGCACATTTCTGAAACATAACTCAGGCAATCATGGCAACCTACAATGTCACTTCCTGAGAGCGATGAAACAGAAGAGGCTGAAGATGATGATGAGTGCTGCTGAGGACTGGACAGAGACATACAAGTATCGGCACTTTGGGGAGACACAGAGTCTCTCTGCTGCTCCTCGGAGTCGCCCCCGAACTGGACAACTGATGAAACACACATACGCACACGTGGTGCAGGATTAAAGTTATAGCATTCTGTGTAAGCACCAAAAAAAAAAAAAAAACTTTAGCATGCCATGAAGACTGGAACTCACTGCAACGGTTGATTCTGGCATTGTGTCTGTCCCACCACTTCTGGATGATCCACTCCCTGTAGTTAATCACTTCCTGGGTCAGTTTCAGGATCCGGCTGAGTGTGCTGAGGGAAGGAGATCACGCGTCATTTACGTATTCATTGTTGTGGATTACAGGACATTTCTGTAAATTCATTCTCTTTAGCAGATCTTCTTGTTTTTTCTTTTCTTTTAAATCACTCTGCAAAAACTTCCCAACTGGTGACTTTTTAAACCACCTTAGGGTACGGTAAATAATATAAATACTTATATATTCACTAATCAATACACACACAACCAAATATATAAAAAAGTGGCGATAAGACGGCACTATAAGACAATTTGCTACGGTAAGTAACTATTACAAATTACTCTTATCGCTTTAGCTTAAGGCTCTTCACATGAGACGTAATAAAATTCTACTCAGGTCAGCTAATGACCAACTGACCTGTCGTTATCCTTGTTGGGATACGAACGGGCGAGAGGAGACACGGCGTGACTCAGGACGATGTAGGCGTAATCAAACACCCGCTTCACCTGCAGGGCTCCGTAAGAACTGCGGCCCACGTCGTTGCCTTTAAAAAAATATTAATAATAAAATAAAATTTAAAAACCCACACGTGAATTTTTTATTTACATTTATACATGTACTTAAGTTATTTTACTTCATTATATTTGCATATACTTGTTATTCAGGAGTTAGGGGCAAGGGGTGTTCAAGCCAAACCGGGACCCGATTGTGCAAAATAACAAAACAGTTATGAGAGTTTTATTTCTCTGTATAATCCCCTGCTACACTAATCTGAGCTGCACTTATCCCAGTGTTTCCCTAGTGTATGGATACCATCAAGGTAGGAAGTTCTCAGACTGCTTCACGTCTGGAAATGCTGCCCTGCCTAGGAACTACATTACTGGCCCAAACATGTGGAATACGTCCCAGACGAATTCCTGCTCACAATGATCGTGTGAAATAGTTCCCACAAACATGTCCATCTTGCAACAACTCATCTGTCGATTTTCAAGCGTTCCACTCACTGGATGTTCACAGGAATGACAGCAGTGAGCTCTGATCCACCTCGGCTCGGATCATCACTCAAGGCCTCCTTTAAAACGTTCAAACTTTTCACTGTGACTAAGAGTCTCATCATCGCACTGTGGCTCAAGTCTTCTGTAAACGTCAACCGCCATCATGCCTTCATTTACAAGAAATTTTATAACAAGTCCCAGTTTGACTCGTCTCTTGACACCCTTTGTATTTTGAAGTACGACACTGCAGTAAGTTTGTCCATTTTATTCATTTTATACATTTCCTTCATACCTGGTAAGTTGGGATCTTCAATACACAGCATGGAGGGTCTGTGGCCACTACTCATGGCTTTAATCATCTCCTCTTTGGAGAGGTACGCCCCCCCGTTCTTCACGCGGATCCCCGTTTTCAGGTAGTTGAAGTGGCGGCCGTAGAGCTCGAAGAACTCGATCAGCAGGATGCCAAGGTTTATGTTGGTCGCCCTGCAGTCGATCCGGGGGTGAAGCTAAAGCACAACCCCACAATACATTAAACAGGGCATAGCATGCGGCTTCCCACATCCACCCCCAAAAGTGTTTTTGGTTGTTTTTTTTTCCCCCACTCGTCAAGGCACTGATGAACATTTTCAGGACAGCATGTGGTTTGTGCTGGTTGTGTAACGTTCAAGTGGTTCTTTTACCTGCAGGAAGCTGATGGCCATTAAAATGAGGCAGTAGGAGCTGATGCCTCCCGTAAACACCTCGTTTAAATGCCACTGCAGCAGGAACTGCTTCAGAACAAAGATCAGGTACGGGAGCACGGTGTACTTCTGCAGGGGTGAACACAAACACAGAATCAGTGCAGAAATAACAAGCAATCATTCATTGCAACAACAAACATAAGGGTAACAAAATGAAATACAGGTTGATTTTTGCAATCATAGTTGTGTTGTCTGATGTTTTGACTTTTGCTAATGTTACTAGCAGATTTAAAAAAAATAAAAATAAATAAATAAAAAAACGCTGCATGCAGTTCAGTTTTAACACCAAACGATGTCCAAGAGCTGAGACAAAAGGTTTCTCAATTATGACACCATCATCATCATAAGCTACAGCCTAATTCAAGGCTTTTCTAGAATTAAACCTGTAAATCCTCAAAACTACGCTTCACCTTTAAGTGGTCCTTGATGAAGCGCGCCGCTTTGACCGCCGTCTCCACGTTAAAACTGATGTCCACCTTCACCTCCGTCTCCCTGTCAGTTAGCTTGATGATAGGAACCTGAGGATACAGAAGGCCAGATGAACAAACGGCATCCGTGCTTCAAAAAAAAAAAAAAAAAAAGGGTCAAAAAGCTATAGTGACGTACTGTGGCTTTGTCCAGGATTTTAATAGAGAAGGGTTTGGCGAGGTTTTGCTGCCTCAGAGCCTGATCGAGCTGCTGCAGAGGAGGACGTTCCCACTTCCCAAACACCACGAGGTCAATGTCACTGTCACACACACACAGACACACACACGTATAGCTTCAATGTCCTTTAGTTTCACTCCACAGATTTTCCTAGACATTTGAGGCGATAAATCTACATACCGACTTCCTTTCACAACATCATTCCCGTTACTCTTTTACTCAATCCCTTAATAACTCCTTTTTGCTGTTTTCTTACTTCCTTTTCTCTTTGATTAATACCTTCACCAATTTATTCAGTCACCTAATCATCTTCCTTTTCCTTTCGGTCCCTCGGTCCCCCCCCCCCCCCCTTCTCTTCCCTTCCTTACCACAGAGTTTCCTTCATTCTCTGACTTTGTTGTAGATTAAACCTTGAGGAAAATGCTCCTTACCTTGTTGGAAGATAAAGTCCGGTACTGAAGCTGCCAAATATTTGCACCTGAAAAATAAAATAAAAGTTGAATGTTGCTGAATATAACAAACAGAGCGTTGATTATTTTTCAGTAACAGCAGCTCTGACGAGCAGCTTCAGCACTGGCAACATACGCTGGAATAAACCACCGAGTTACACAGTTGTTTACAAGAATGACATTAGTTAACCTGACTAGTTTAATACACATTTATATTATTCTCCAACAGTATCTCTCATACAGTTTGCACATTGTGACATTGCTAGGGCTGAGGACATGATATTGACTAGAGGTTATGTATATTTTTATTCATACACATTTTTATCACACAAGTGATAAAATATTAATATTGGGCGCCTCTATAATCCTACAGGGGGTGCACTCTAAACTATTCACACATTGGTCAGCTACACAGAATTTCATGTGGTAGGAGCAAACGGTTTGCCAAGTTTGCTTACAATTGTAACAAAACCGGGAAGAATGAAAAAAAAATGTTTTTTTAAGTATAAACTACAGAATCGCAAAAGCTGGTACCGCAGCAGAACCTGGTTATCGTGATAACGTATTGAGGGGTCTCTAATGACTCCCAACTCTAGTGACATGATACCTTATTTGACGATATGCGTTTGAGAAATAGCGATGACTCTCTCTCTCTCCCCCCCCCAGCCTACTTTTCAGTACATACTAACTAGAATAAGTTTGTGTAATGTTACAGCTTGAAGTTATAATTTAAAAATAAAAGTGTCAAGTGTTAAATGTTTGTTTTTTGTGACAAAGAGCACTTTTGGACTAGGCACCACTGATCTGTACCATGTCCAGGAACGATTGCTCCCCTTTCCCCACCGGCCAGCATTCACATCATCATTATTATTGTCTGTACTCGGGTACGCTTGTGTATTTTCACTCCCCGATACAACAGTATGAACCTATTGGTTTAAAGGTCAGCAGTAAACACAATAACAAGAAGAGAACAAACAAAGACAACCTTCACTCTACACCCAATATTGATATTTTGGAAAATATATCAAGAGTCACCTTCTCGTACATCATCCTGCTTTATCAGCTATGGCCATCAGATAAGGCTGTCTACGTCTGATTTACTTTCATAGCATTACATGTGTAGGACCAGCGACAACGGAAGAAACATGACTGTTTAGGTCAGTGATACGTCACATCTGTGATTTGTTAATCGGCTACAAAGTAGTCAAAAAGTTTGATGAGCATTTTCATTATAATAACTAATCTTGTTAGGATTTTAAAAAGCCACCCAGTTCATACACTGTTTTTGAGGCTCTCCTTTCATCTCGCAATTACCATAAAGCACTGATGACCTTTGGCAGATTAGCTTCAGGTGGCTTTAACAGGATAAAATGTAACTATTTGTACTTTGGTCCACTCCAGAGAAAAAGTCAACTCTAACGTCAGTGATGTTACACAAGTGGAATCTGTAACAATGATTACACTAGATAACACTAAAGTGCATGGATATAACCTTAATCCAATCTGTGATGGCTCACAAAAGTAAAACTCACGATTATCAGGCTAATAAAACGGTCCCGAGCTTGACACATCATAAAATAAGCCGATGTTGATTGTAAAAGTGGGCATAACAAATTCCACATAACTTAAAATTTAGAGTGAAGGTAATTTTATAATTAGCAAATATTCCTAATCAGATAAGGCTTCCTACGGCTGGTTAACTTTCATAGCATTACACATGTAGAACCAGCGACAACGGAAGAAACATGTTTGCGTACCTCATGTACAGCCGAAAGAAAGCAATGTCCGCTAGATGACATGACGGAGCAAAAACATTCCTGTCCATCTGAATTTTAAGTCAAACTGTAACGGTGGCAATTTCCCGCACAGGGAGGATAAACATGCTGATGTTAACGTTTACAGGTTTCTGCTGTCCGATTGGCTCATATCCAAAAACTCACTCCACATTCAACAAGATTTAGCAAATAATAAAAAATAAAAAAAACAACATACAGTACTGCACGAAAGTCTTAAACCACCACACATTTCTTCATATTTTGCATCCAAAGAGGGAGAATTTATTGTATTTTTTTATTCTCATTTTTGGCAAGTTTGTGGCTCTTGATTTCAATCCAGTCCCTGAGCAGTTTCAAAGGAATTTTTTGTTTGTCAAGCCACAAACTTTAAATCATTCAATCATGAAAAACTTGTAGCGTAATGGTCAGGAATCGAACCCGGACCCTGGAGGTGCAAGGCGACAGCGTTAAGCACCAAGCCACAGTGCCGCCTCACTTAGCGGCCGGTCTCAGAAAAACATTTCTTCCCACGTCTTTAATTTATTCAATATAATATGAAGAAACGAGTGGGACTCCAGACGTTTGGGCAGTATTGTAAGTGGCTCTCCTAACAGATTGTGTGGTACACGATAGCTAAGTGAAAGCTACTTTTCTTTTTAAAAGTTCTGAATCTGTAACCAGACATCCCAGCGATGTTACCCACGTTAGCCGTCGGCCACAGGTTCTTGATCACGTTCTCGATGCGGTTCACTACGTCCCTCCTCATGGCTTCTTCCTCAGGTCGTGGGGACATAAAGGCATAGAAGTCCACGATCTCTTCATGAAGACTGGGAAGAAAAAAAAAAGGAATACAGTGTTAAAAAGCACATTTTTTACACTGGCATTAACTTAAAAAGAAGCATGAAAAAAAAATCCTAACTGAAAAATATAAATGTTTAAATGCATTAATTGTATTTAAAAGCTTGTGTGTGGACTGTGTGGTAAGGCACAGCTTACTTGCTTTAATATATTACAAAAGACAGTTAAAGAAATGAGCTGGTTTGGCAAAAACAAAATTGTTTGAAGATATTTTTGGTGACTGTGCTTATTTAGTTTCAAACTGGAGTAGTGAGGCTAACCCTGCTAACAGGTGTGGCGTTGAGAGGCTACTAGAATAGCCAACGACTGACAGATACTTAAGCTATCAGGCTAAGATAGATGAATATACAGAACCTGTGAGGTCAGTGTAGGAAAGTGAAATACTGAAATTCTAATGCTAACCACCACCAGATACTGGATCTATGAGGCTAATGTAACTAACAAGCAACAAAAACCTTCACAAAACAAACCTATTGGCTTCGAGCGTCATCATAATCCATCTTTATTTTTTAGAATCTTTTAAACTAAATGGTGTAAATGATCATAGAAACAAGATAAATATATAAGTAAATGTTATGTTTGAAGTAGAATATTTTATTTTTCACATCACTTGGAGATTTGATTTAGATTCTACATTTGAACTTGGCAAACAAACGATTTAGCTTTGCTCAAAATGCTGCATTTTGATTAAATCAAGCGTGTTCAAGTTTGACGAGTTGAAGTGTAATGTTGATTAACAAATTCATTAACTACAACTGCTGAAATAAAGCTATATTCGGACAGAGGAACAAAATGGCTGACACCCAAAAAGGGGGGGGGGGGGGGGGGGGGGGAAAAAAAAATAAAAAAAAAAACTTTTTTTAAACA
>JAQMYK010000033.1:5437718-5451137 GCA_030014345.1 Clarias buthupogon
AGCACGAGAGTTTCACGCCACAACGAGCCATATTACATGCGGAACAATTCCGCGTCTGTTTCTGTAAATTTAAATCACGTTTTTATTAAGTACTCGGTATCGGTATCGACGAGTACTGAAATTCAAGTACTCGTACTTGTACTCGTTTTCCAAAAAAGTGGTATCGTCGCATCCCTAATATTCAGCACAAACTCTCTATGATGAGAGAAATAGACTGTCTCTTGAAACTGCAGAAATTGTGATATTTATGAAGAAATCCCTGCCTGCACTTCTTACTAATGAGTAGCCATGATTGGCTCGCCAAATACAAAGCGACTGTGTTTCTTTATTTAAAAACCTTGACAAGCATTTATGACAGTCTGTTGATTATGGTTAAGGGATGGGCAATTTTTGCTTTTTAGTTGAGCATAGTCTATTCTAATCTACATAAAATAATATGAGAATGGAATATGTTGCTGAAACTTATGATACTTTGTCAGATAAACAATAAATAAATAAAAACAATACTACAAAATAAATGTAATAGTTTAAATGGATCACAAAATTTGTATTGGCTGGTTGTGATTTCTGTGATCGGTGATTGGCCCCAAAACACTGATGTGTTTAATTGTTAATTTATTTATTAAGACTCTGTGAAGCGCTACTTTTGTGTTGCATCAAAACTGTTTTCCTTGAAACAGCCCTTGACCTTGCTTATTGTTTCTCTCTACAGGACGTATTCGGCGATGAGGTGGAGGCACAGAAAGAGCTAGAGAGTAGCGGGGCTGCAGCGAAGAAGAAGAGAGTACCCCGGTTCGAGGAGGTCGAAGAGCCAGAAGTTCTCCCAGGACCTCCTACAGAAAGTCCTGGCATGCTCACCAAGATGCAAGTGTGTACCAGTGTTTGACTAAACACTCATGTCGTTATGAAAGATTTATTTTTGTCATGCCGCACGTCATTCCCGGTGTGCCTGTGGTTTGAGTCAAAATGCTGCCTTTTTAGTGGCACGGCTTCTGGGGTCTGGAGGAAGAACGAAGCAGCGCTTTTTAAAAACGTGCATGTTTTCTAATGGAAGCATAACGTCCTCAGGATTAGGAGTTTACGAATGAATCAGCATTTCAAGTCAAATTCATCCCTTTTCTTTTACCGCATCAGTGCTGTAGCATACAAACGCTGCAATCTACAGGGTGCACTGCCATCATTTAATACACCTTTTTTATTATTATTTTAAAAAATAAGAGAAGCAGAGCCCCTGATGCCTGATCCAAACAGATATTTTTAATAGCTGATGATGGCATTGTGCCACTGTGGAATACGGTTGACGTTACTTGTTGTGCAGCAATGTTTAGGGAGGCAGTACGTGCTAGTCATTTTTACACGAACGTCAGGACCCAAGGTTACCAAGCAGAACTTTGTGCAGAGCGTTGCGCGTGCTTTTGACTTGTGAAAAAGTATCATAACTGCTTTTTAAATTTTATTTATTTATTTTTTTAAACAAATCCTGATCGGTCTCGCCTACAGATAAAGCAAATGATGGAAACAGCCACTCGTCAGATTGAAGAGAGGAAGAAGCAGCTTAGTATCACTCAGGTAATGATTTTAAGAAATGTCTTTTAACATGTTTTTAAATTGGAGCATCTAAATTCCTTCAGATTTCACGAATAATTTGACTTGCCCATTTGTATGTAACTCTGGTTTAAATCTCTAGCCCAGACTTCCCCTGCCTACCCCCCAGCCAGCCCTGTCCCGCCCTGTCCCGCCTTCCGCTCCAGGCCCGGCTCAGTCCATCGCCCCCTCACAGGCCGCCAGCTTCATGAACGACGCCATCGAGAAGGCACGCAAAGCTGCCGAGCTCCAGGCCAAGATTCAGTCCACGCTCGCCATGAAGCCGGGCATCCTCGGAACCGTGAATAACACCGGACCACACAACCTGGTGGCACTTGCTAACTTGCATGCCATGGGCATTGCACCACCGTGAGTTTAGCAGAGAACCTACATGCACACACAAGCGCAAATTACCTTGTTTAAAAGTTTAAAGTACTGTTTATTCTCGATGTCAGTTTGTCATACAAGCCTTATGTCGTTTTCATAGACATGATCAGTCATCATTGTTTGTGCTCACACTACCTTTTTGCAGTAAAGTTGAGGCGCGTGAGATCACAAAGCCGACGCCGCTCATCCTGGACGAGCTCGGGAGAACCGTTGATGCCAGCGGCAAAGAAGTGGAGCTCACACACCGCATGCCCACTCTGAAAGGTAACATTGAAATCGATGGAAAGGTGAAAAGAACGTAACCTGCCAAAATGAAGGCTATGGGAATGTGTTCAGTGGTGCCACTAAACTGTTAAGTAAGATGGATGCTGTATTTCAAACTGAGATTAAAGTGTGTTGCTTTGTAGCATGACCGCTTTCAGTATATCTTTACCATTTTCACCATAAATGACCTGCCAATATTTTATTTACACCAGCAGGGAAGTCAGCAGCTTTGTCTTTGTTGGTTTATTATTTATGTGTTTTATTATATCATTTGTTTAGATAAATACTTTTGTAAGGATACCCGCTTTCGTCTCTCTAGCTAATATCAGAGCAGTGAAGCGAGAGCAGTTCAAGCTGCAGCTGAAGGAAAAGCCCAGTGATGACCTGGAGTCCACGTCCTTCTTCGACACCAGGATGGCAGCGCCTACACCCCAGAGGCAGAGGAGGATGTTCAAGTTCCACGACAAGGGCCGCTTTGAGAAAATAGGCCAGCGGATACGAACCAAGGCGAGCCAAACTTTTTTTTTTATATATACTAAATAAAAATTGTAAGGGTCTTGTATTTATTTATATATATATATATTTATTTATTTATTATTATTTTTTAAAATCCTCCCATCTCAGTTCCTGATAGAAGCATGTAATTGTTTGTTTTTCCCCCGACTACTGGTCTGCCTCAGGTCCAGCTGGAGAGGTTGCAGATGGAAATTGCGCAGGCTGCCAAAAAGACAGGCATCCAGGCGTCGACCAAGCTGGCTCTGATCGCCCCTAAGAAGGAGCTCGGCGAAGGTGAAGTGCCTTCCGTCGAGTGGTGGGACTCCTTCATTCTCCCAAACAACACAGAAATGTAAGAAGGAAAGCTGGTTAACGGTGACTGCAGAAAATCTGTGTTTGAATTAAAAAGACACCAGTGTAAAATTTATAGCGAGTGTTTGTTATAGAATGATTCACCTCTTATTCAGCTTTTATTCTTCAGCTTATTATTATTATTATTATTATTATTTAATATAGATTTATATAGATGGTACTAAAGCACCAGCCAGCTTTTCTGAAGATTTTATTGCCTTTTGATTTGTTTCTCTCAGGACCGTTCAGACTGTTTTCGACAACCTGGAGTTTCATGGAATCACTAATCTGGTGGAACATCCCGCCCAAATGGCCCCTCCAGGTAGGGCAGGGCAATATGGCCAAAAATATTTATCACGATATGTATTTTAAAATTTGCAATAATGATATAACTGAGAATATGATTGACACGAGACAAAATACTTTACAATTCCAAAACTTTATTAGTGCAAAAAACAAAATTTTAACAGTGCAAATGCAAATTCCTTGCTGACAATTTAACCAAAAGGCATTTCCAGTGGAAATGGCCTGACATATCCTGAGCATAACCATGTATAATATCCACAAAACTTAAAAAGAGTTGCTTTGCAACATAAAACTGCAGTGTGCCAAATAAATAAGTCAAATAATAAAATTGCACAAACTCTTGAGTAAAAACAAAACAAGCAAACAAAAAACATGGATAAATTATGCTACTGTTCATGGAGGTTTTTCATGTGCTTTAACAGCTTTGTTGTAGTCCAACAAGTGCTTCTGCTTTAAATGATGAAATAGGTTTGTGGTGTTTCCTCATTTCGCCACGACGACCCGCTTGCATGTTCTACGAAAAATTGTGCTTTGTTGGGTATCTGATGGGTGAAAACCAAACCAGTTCCACACCACTGAAGTTGCACCATTTTTACAAACCAATTCTGGTTCATCTATTTCATTCAACGATCCGCTTTCGCCCTTCTCATTCTCCACCGCCGCCATGCTTTTTGTGTGCGTATGAAAACAAAGGCACTGCGCATGCGCGTTTTACCCATATTCTATCGCGATATTTCATTTTCTTATCATTGCCTAACATTACCGGTATTACCGTGAAAGGTATAATATGGCCCAGGTATTCTGTAACTACTTGAACAGCATTAGACATTGGAGTTTTGTGTATGAACATAATCCTACAGATGCTGTTTGATGATCACAATAACCTTGCTGTTCTCAGATAGAGATTCTCTCTCTCTCTCTCTCTCTCTCTCTTGTTCTCTCAGTGGATACGGACAAACCAGTGACTCTGGGTGTATATTTGACCAAGAAGGAGCAGAAGAAGCTGAGGAGGCAGACACGGCGCGAGGGACAGAAAGAGGTACAGGAGAAGGTTCGACTCGGCCTCATGCCCCCGCCTGAACCCAAAGGTAGAGAGTTACTTTTTTAAAAATTATTATTATTTGTCATTCTTAAATAAATGCATGCTAACTAGTCTATGGTGAAATCAAGTCAAGCCATATTTATGGCTACGTTTACACTGCAGGTCTCGATGCCTAATTCTGATTTGTTGTATATATCTGATTTTTTTGACCATCTGTTTACACGTTCTTTTAACTATGACTCATATACGATTCACGTGTTTACACTTGCCATACCATCTGAAACATCGCGCATACTTAAAGGGAGGTTCTTGCACTACACAGTAGCCAAGATAGACGAAGGTGAAATATGCTTGACGCTCTGAGATATATATGCAAAGTTCGCGAAACGTCTCCATGGTTTTAAAACGTAGGAGGAGAAAAAAAACGGCATAAGTGCAGCCTGTGCATATGCTTCATTCACCAAATACTGATTTCTTAATGTTCTTTAGCCCAAATAAGCATTAACACAATGTGGTGTGGGGGGGGGTTATCATTCCACACGGAGAATAACATTACGTCATTAAACCGCGAAGAAGTCGATGTTTTAATGACGTACAGAACACAATGCCTCAGGAAATCCGATCTGTCTGTTTACACGACACTCACATTAGCACATCTCTGATTTATATCTGATTTATTTCCACATATGAAGGAGGCCTTGAAACCGATTCCAAAATATCTGAATGCATGCGTTTTTTTTTTTTTTTTCTGTTTACACGGACATAGAACATATCTGATATGTGTCACATATGAGCAAAAAATCGGAATTGGGTCACATTTACCTGACAGTGTAAACGTAGCCTATGTGAGGAATAAAGCACCTCTGGGAGGGGACATGCTGTTTTTACTAGAATTGTGAATCTTGGGTAGACTGTTGATTTTTTACATGTTTTTTAAGCATTAAAATTACAAAACGGATCTATGTATTGAAATGAAGGAAGTTTTTCAATTATTGAAGGATTTGATTATTGAGGGGGGGGGGGAATTATTTTACTGCCAAACTGATGCACCGTACAGTACGTGGCCTGTAGATGACAGTAATGTGGAAGTTGGAAGCAGTTTGCATTTTCTGCAAAATGCAAAAGTTATGGAACTCGTCAATTTCAGATAATGTACCATTTGAAAATTGTCCTCAATATTTCAAAAAGTATGACTCGATCCTGAATCGATCATTTTGATTAGGTAATTGAATTGAACACCAAAAGGTTGATTCAATTATACAACCAGTTTAATCACACAGCGTTGGTTATTACTGAAATAAACAATGACCAGGTAGTGTCATAGCTATAAGTGTCGTCTCCTTGATAATCAGATAGATTTGCATTAATAAAAATCTTGTCCTGGTTGTAATCTTGTCTCGCCCTGGCAAAATGTAAATAATAATAATTTAAAGGAGATATGTTGTTTTGCAGTGCGGATCTCGAATCTGATGCGTGTGCTGGGTACGGAAGCGGTGCAGGATCCCACAAAAGTGGAGGCTCACGTCCGAGCACAGATGGCCAAGAGACAAAAGTAAGTGCACCTGCACCTGGTTTTAACTACAACAGCGTTTTGTAGATCTAACAAATGAATTGTAGGTCAGTGCTGGATTGTAGTCCTGGCAACAAGACAATGCCTAAAAGAGGCATATATATATTTATATATAGTAATAGCTATTACAATCTATTTTAAAATTGGCAATGTTTAGAAAATCATTATTCCTGTTAAATGTTTTTTTGTGTGTGTGTGTGTGTGTGTGTGTGTGTGTGTGTAGAGCCCACGAGGAGGCAAATGCAGCACGCAAACTGACAGCAGAGCAAAGGAAAGAGAAGAAAGTAAAGAAACTCAAGGAAGATCTGAGTCACGGTGTTCACATCGCTGTCTACAGGTAACACCTTTATAAACACCAGTCTTCTTAGTGTCTAGTAGTTTTATATAGATGCAGCGCAGTTATACGCTAAGTATATAAAGTTATAAGCGCTGCTCTTAAGATAGATTTGTAATCCGCAGAGATTAAAGGTGAGATCAGTGATTAAGGTAGAACATAGATGTATGTGATTTTTATGTCCTGTGATGGCTTCCACCTTGGTGGTTAAAATTGGTTCTAAGGCTAGTAACAACGTGACATGATTTTTTATTTATTTATTTTTTTCTTTCTCAGGATTCGAAACCTGCATAACCCAGCCAAGAAATTCAAGGTGGAAGCCAACTCTAACCAGCTGTATCTTACTGGCACCGTGGTGCTGCACAAAGACGTCAATATCGTGGTGGTGGAAGGAGGTGAGAGTCACTGAAATCTGTCTTCATTATGCTCTTGTCAAAGTTCCCTTGAAATTAGACACCCGTGTATGTAAAACGTAATAAATGGCCACTTGCAGCATGTACTGTCCTCTCAGCACTGCTGTGGAGTCTGGGTAGTTCAGCAATAACTTGACGTTCATTGATGGAGCTTGTAAGTGTATAGCACTGCTGTTAGAATGTTAAAAGGTAAATGAATCACTGCTATCGGTTTTATTGGGTTACTCACTAAAATGCAGTTCCTCACTTACAGGACCCAAATCACAGAAGAAGTTCAAGCGGCTGATGCTGAACAGGATTAAATGGAAGGAACCCAGCTCAAAGAGAGAGGGTAAGAGAATTTGTATCATAAGGAAAATAGTTAAGTCGTGTAAAGACTTTCACAAGATAACAAAGGAGGATTGGTGGAAGTTGGTTAAAAGGGGAAAAGTTATTTAACAAAATTCTGGGTAAGCCGAGTGTGGTGTTGTCAAAGTCACACAGGCAGCCATGTTTGGTTAATTACACAGTAGGAGGAAATAATCTGACTGGATTTAAACTACCGTTCGTCAACCTGGCAGGTGTGTGTGTGTGTGTGTGTGTTCGATAATCTGCACTGCTGCTACTTTTGGATATTGGATTCTCGTGATCAAAGCAGAACTGGGGTCAGAATGCCAGGATTATAGCGCCCCTGGAGCAGATGGGGTTAAGTGCCTTGCTCAAGACCTCAACAGTGGTAGCCAAGGGCTTGAACCCTCTACCTTCCCATTAGTAACCAAGAGCCTTAACCCTTTGAGCGGTTTTTATTGTCTATTTATTGTCTTTTTATTGTCTATTTTTAAATATTATTTCTTCCTCCTTTTTTGGCTGTGTTTGATATTTTAAGAAAGCTATTTAATTATGCATTTGGATTACTAAATATCATGTCAAGTAATCGAAATAAAAAGTCAGATTTTATTTTATTTTTTCTGCAAAATAAAGCTTTGGTTCTGTTTAGAATGAAACATCTGCAGATTCTAACATCTGGCCCATTGTGTTTCCTTTAGACCCTGATAACTCTGATGACGAAGGGTCAAAGAAGCACAATAAGTGCACACTTGTGTGGGAGGTAAGCAACATTGTATATACTTTTATGATGGACACTTCAAGTCAAACTGTGTTTTATAATAAAGAAGTAAATATTATTCTCGGTTTGTTTTTACATATCTTACATTTGGACTGTGCAGATTTTAACACATCAGTTAAAATGCATTTGTTTGTGGGTTACATAAGCTAAGCTACATAAGCTTTCTGCAGTTTAGCAGTAAATAGGTTGTTTATTACAGATAAGGTATCTAAGATATAAACATGTTCACACTCATTAATATTATTCATTTCACTTTAATTATTAACGACATTTGGCCTGCATTTTACTGCGCGTTATTAGAAGGAACACTAAAAAGAGACCCTTCTCTCTCTCTCTCTCTCTCTCTCTCTCTCTCTCTCTCTCTCCCCATCACAGGGCACAGCGATGGAGCGCAGTTTCGGCGATATGAAATTCAAGCAGTGCCCCACGGAAAACATGGCCCGTGAACACTTTAAGAAGCACGGCGCCGAGCACTACTGGGACCTGGCTCTG
Organism: Clarias buthupogon; assembly: GCA_030014345.1. Classification (NCBI taxonomy): domain Eukaryota; kingdom Metazoa; phylum Chordata; class Actinopteri; order Siluriformes; family Clariidae; genus Clarias; species Clarias buthupogon. Next base: position 5,446,062 of record JAQMYK010000033.1, read on the forward strand.
AGCGAGAGCGTACTGGAGACGGCCGACGACTGAAAGGGGGGGGGAAAGCAAGTGTGGTGTCGTCTAAGTCACACAGGCAGCCATGTTTGGTTAATTACACAGTAGGAGGAAGTAATCTGACTGGATTTAATCTACCGTTCGTCAACCTGGCAGTCGTGTGTGTGTGTGTGTGTGTGTGTGCGCGCATCTGTTCGATAATCTGCACTGCTGCTACTTTTGGATATTGGATTCTCGTGATCATAGCAGGACATTTGCAAAGAGAATTTAGTGCAAGGACATGTTTCTCCTGCGACTTATGGGGACAGCGTCAAAGATGACTGCTTCGAGTTCGTCGCTCTGTGGACGATAGGATCCTTTATATAAAGTGTAACTTTTTGTTTTTATTTCCCTTAATTTTTTTTTTTTTTTTCGAGTGAATGTGAGACGGTTCAGATGCTGGTCTCTTTAGATGTCTACACAACCTGTTACCAACTGCCCACACTGATTAAAGCTTTGGAGGGAAAACACTTGTGATGTCTGGATTTATTAAATAATAGTATTTATAATAATTATTTTTATTTATGTATTTATTTTGGATTAGTGGTGGATCAATTTAATTTCTTCTGGACAAATACATCCTCTTATGGTTATCATTTGATTCATACTGGAGCACGAGCTACACAGCGTGGCTGTAAAAGAACGTACTCTGAACTGATTCGTTTGAATCAATAATGAATCCTATCATGAAAAAGAAATTGGTGAATTTGCCATTGCTAGTACAAACATGTATGCTATCAGTCCATTTATGCAGCGTAGGGTTTTATCTAGTAGACATGATTAATTAAAATGTAGCCCATGTATAAGACGCTCCTCGTCTCGGCAGATGCAGACAGCTTCTCTTTCAGGACTTGACTGCTGTTGGTCAATAGTTCAGAACTGAAATTTACTTGTACCTGAGCCTCCAATAACGCAGTGGATTTCATATTAACTTAAACACATCTTCTGTTCCAGCTGCTTAACACACAGTATGACATTTTCATAAACATTTCCACATAAATTTTTTTATTTGGTAAAGCTGCTTTGCGACAATGACCGTTGTTAAAAGCGGTATACAAATGAAATTTTATTGAATATTGTTGCACATTTCTCATGTGTCTTGAGCACCCCTTAGGCCCTGTGATGAGGTCTTCGTGTGCTCTTGTCAGTTGCAGCTACATTGTATTAAATTACAGAAACCACCAGCGTTAATTTTTCCTGACACAAACAAAACGCTGCAACCTAATAGCGGCAAGACTTCATTAATTCCAAGATTTAATTAACCGCTTTTAGCTTTGATGACAGGACTCAGTGTTGTGGTGAACTCGTGTGAACATGATTTCCTCATGCTTCCAGAACCACACGTTTACAAACTGGGACTTTTGGAATATGTCTGTCCTATCAGGAAAGATGAAACTCCATAGATGTGATAACCTGATCATTCGGTACATTCAGGTCGTCAGTTGACTTTGAAGGCTATCCCAAGAGACTTACACATACACAGGCATTTTCCTCATCCTGCATGCATCAGATTCTGTATATTCTAGGAGGACAAAGAAAATGACAATATCTTCATTAAGTTTAAATATACACAAAACAGTGCATCACTATTTATCTTCAAGAAAAAAATTCAGGGGAAAACACTGGGGATTAAGAGAGAATCCAACAAAACACACGTTATGTGTAATGCAGCAGTTATGCAGGAGCCGTGGAACTAAGAGGGCCTGTGCATACACTCATACCACCAAAGCTCAGAATCAAGTCATAAAAATAACAATATAGACAAATAGATTAAAAATATATACACCGGCCGCTGAGTCATCAGTGTTCGCAAGATCGAATCCCAGATGATGATGCAGCCTCCCGTAGCCAGAGAGAGCTGTTTTTTTTCCTGTGGGGCTACGCAAAGGAGGAGGTGTACAGGACACTGGGGACACAAGACTCGCACACTGGAGGACTTGGAGGCACCGATTCAGGAGATTCTCAATAATATTCAAAACGACTTCCTTCAGATAGTCGATTGAGGAAACTGGTTGCCACCACGTTGAAATTTAAAGATTTGCTTTCATTTTACTATGTAATAAAGTAAATTTTAAAAAAAAATAAAGTACAATGTGTTTCAATAAATTTGTTTTAGAAATATGGATTTTTTTAATGCCTAGTTACTTTTTTACCCACCCTGTATATACAGTATAGTAACTCCAAAACAATTATACAGACTATAGTATAATTTATTATTAATAGTATTAATCTTATTTGAATAATATTAAAACATTATCATTTTATTATCATATATAATGATATATAACGTTTAGCAATAAATTAATGTATTCAAATATTTATACAAGTTTTTCTTTTCCCGAAGTGTGTACACATTTTTTGTCTGACTCGGTATATATCCACACACACACACACACACACACACACTTAACATGTGTTAATTAAAACTTAATTATGTTTGTTAGCCTTCTTATGAACATAAAATGCAACAAGATTACACTCAATGCAAATATTTTAATGTGACTGTAAATACTGACATAAATTCCCCTGTTGAGAGTAAAATACATGTCCAGCAGGTGTGTAACTTTGCTGCTGTCTGTAAATGCATCAGGATGTCAATTTATTTGACTTAACATGACTGTTTCAATTATTATCCCTCCTGTATGCCTTCACGTCACAGTGATATTGCTCTTCCACAGACAATGGTTTTCAATATGAAAGTGTGAGAAATTTGAAGTTCAAATCAAATTTCAATTTTATTCGTCACATACACAGACATGCACAGTATGATATGAAGTGAAATGCTTATACAACTGCTGGTGACCTCAATATTACAAAAAATAAGAGAATTTAAAAAATAATAATAATAAACTTTTTAATTTACATAATATATACTGTAATATGCTATAATATAATATATACAGCAGTAGGAATAATAAAAATCAAAATCAAATAATGGATAAAAATCTAAAGAAGTTAAAGAATATATACTAAAAAGAGAAAATATATATAGAAAAATGAAATATAATAGGAATCTGATGTAGTGCAGTGTAGAACCGAGTCCAGTTATTGGCAAGAAAATGTGCAAGATTGCAGTTCAAGTTCATAGTGTGCAAAATATGCAAATATTCCATGTGTGAATGTACTGTATGTGTGTCCCCTAGTAAAAAGTAAAAGTTTGCAGTCCAGAGGTGTGCAAAATGTGCAGGAATGTGAGTGTTAGGTCCTATGTGGTGTTTGTAAAAGTGTTGCATGAGAGAAAGTGTGAAGATGAGTGATTGTGTGCGAGTCTGACTTTGGCAGCTTTGCACTAAAGATGAGCGAATCCGGATTCATTCGGGTTAAATACAGTGGAGCCTTGGATTGCGAGCATAATTCGTTCCGGAAGCGTGCTTGTAATCCAAAGCACTCGTATATCAATTTCCCCCCTAAGAAATAATGGAAACTCAGACGATTCGTTCCAAAACCCAAAAAGATTCATATAAAAATTATTAATACAAAATATAAAGTAAAATTAACCTGCATTTTACCTTTGAAAAGAATCATGGCTGTAGTGATTGAGACCAGAGAGAGGAGGAGGGGGGGGGGGTGATGGGGCTCTACTGTGTATTACTTATGAGGGCTGTTGTTGCAGTTACAGTTACTAAAGAACACTCACTACACTTGGTCACAAAATAAAAAAAATTTAATGCTTTACACACACACACACGTGGTCACACTGTTATACATGGATGTTGACTATGCGAGTGACGCACGCGCACAGAGTCTGAACATGGGAGACGATTACCCACAATCCCACAGATCAGCTTTTATTAATATAGTTGTTAAATGTTGGTGTGAGGCAGATGTGTATTATAACAAATTATAGGCATGAAAACACACGGTCAAATCCTGGCTTTACTATCTTTTTAAATTGAATCAAACTATAACCTGATAGTTTTAACCCATGAAAAAAAATCTGATAACTCTGATATACTGTATTAACACAGCTATTCTCTTTATTTTAGAAGGTTTTGCACATTAAAAAAAAAAAAGAATATTATTAAAATATGTAAAAAAAAATAAAAAAAATAAAATAAAAAAACCATATTTAACATATTCATATCAGCCTAAAGGCCAAATTATGAGGGATTTGCACTTTTACATTTTCTTGTATTTGTTGTTGTCTACACTTATTTCTATGTGCATTTGTTATTAAAATAAATATTTGGCATCGATTATTTCTTAATTTTGAAGACCATGTGATCTGCGGGTCTGTCGGACTCTCGGAGTGAAACAGACGGATCCCAGGGACTCGTGTGTGTGTGTGTGTGTGTGTGAGAGAGAGAGTGGAATCCAAGTATTCGATGGATTCGGTGGGCGCCCTCTACTGGAATACCTGAGGAAAACACAGTCAGAATCCCTACTGACTCAAAGGACTCGTGAGAGTCGGATCCGTTCAGTGATTCAGAGGGATTCGAATCCGGGTTTGTCGTCTCAACTTTTGACACAGTACAGTAGAGCTGGAACTCGGCGCTGCTGGGGGGCGTGGCTAGCTTTATGAGCAACGCACACTGTGAAATAGGTGGAATAATTAGGATTTAATATAAAACCCCCTTTTTAAAAAAAATATACCGCAAAATCCAAAAAACTAAAAGAAAAAAGGGGGAATGGTATGCTAATTTACAGCGTTCCCATACACATCATAAAGCAAGTAAACAAACAAACAAATCCCATTTCACACATTCCATTGGTCTAGTACCATTCACTTAGGCGTACTATAGGCGTAATTTTTATTACTATAAAATTGTGTTCATAGTATACTGTTATATTGTAGGTAAAATTAAAGCGCGATTTTATTTTTACGCAGGCGCGTGCACGGGGCAGCCCGGGGCTTTGGCGCGCGCTGGGGTCCTGAGCGTCCGCGTGCAGCACTACGTTGCCGTGATGCGCAGTGTTATTTTGCTCCGAGTCCTGTTGTGGAGTACAAACCGCCGTCTTTGAGTCTTGTTTTTTTTAATTTTTTTTTATGTAAATATTTTTTTAAGGTTAATTAAATACCATGATGCCGGGGGAGAACCA
>JAQMYK010000033.1:5454009-5466525 GCA_030014345.1 Clarias buthupogon
TGATATATATCGTTATCGAGGTAGAAAATTGCTTCTACCGTGATAGAAGATTTTGGTTATATCGCCCACCCCTAAGGTGAATGTATATGTAGTGCAGAGTGTAATCAGGGTCTCTGGCAGGACTAACTATGACATCATAACTAAAAGGGAGAGCCAGAAGGAAACACAGTCATGACGGGTCCCTGAGATGTAAAGTGACCAATCACTTCACCGTCAACAAACCTGAGTGATCAATGAGAGTGGGGAAGACAGCACTCTCATCTAAACATAACAGTTCACCATAATAGTAGGCGTGGCGGATCATAAGACACTAGCAGTTCACTTGGATACTGCGGCGCGAGACCATTTAATGCTTTATACGTCAAAAGTAGTATTTTAATTTTCATTGCACCAGTCACCAGGGTCAAATAAATGCATGTTATATGTAATATGGAAAATAAAAACCAACAAATTGTCATCTTTGAATTTCCTCAATCATTATGAGAGAAACCAAAGGCACTAATTTAAGAATCTAAGATTTTTTTTTTTTTTATGATATCCTGGGTGTTTCTCCATCCTTATTAGAACTAGGAACAACTGGCCAAAAGTTTATGGACACCCGACTTCTTACCCATGTATGTGTTTTTTTTTTTGTTTTTTTTTTTTAAACATACAGTTATAGATTTAGTTTGTTTAGTGTCGTTATATTAACCTTCACTCTTTTTTTGGGAGGCTTTTGACTAAAATTTTACCATGTGCTTGAAGGAGTTCTCTTAATTTATCCACAAGGTCTGGCGAGAAGGCCTGGCACGATCGCTCGTCCTGGTTCATCTCAAAGGTGTTCAGTGACACTATCCGTGGGAAGACATGTCTTCCTGTCACTGTCATGCTAGAACACATTTGGGCTTTTAGTTCCAGTAAGACGTTGTAATGCTCCAGCATGCGAAGACAGTAATTGTGTGCTTCCAACAACATGTGTGTCTGATGGTCAGGTGTCTTTATCAAACTTTTGGCCATATAATGCAAGTGATTGTGAAATATACTGACTTATATATGTATGAAGCTCTGAACTAGTCATTTTCATTACAGAAGAATAATCATGTACTTATTTGTTGACATTTTTTTTCTTTCATTTCAGCCTCCTGCTGAGCGAGTATAAAGAGAAGTGTGATGATATCCTTTATGCACCTAAGCACCAATTCACTAGTTATGGATGTTATTATGAACAATATGTGCACATGAGAACTGTTTGAAGTCCTTCAACAAAGTCATGAGATGAGAGTGATTAAGTACTAATAAATGTGCTTGATTTTGGGTTTTGTCTAAACAGACGGAGAGAAACTCATAATCCGCTATGGTGTCCCAGTCTCTTGTATGTTAGTGTGTCTAAGCTGACTGAAGGAACATACAGGTAGGCTGAGGGTGATAAAAGGGCAAACAGAGAATTGTAGATCTAAACACAGTCACGAGATTGAGAGTATAGGGCCAAACATCTTATATTATTCAAACCAGGACTCGTGAATGAAGGCGTGAAACCTGGTAGACCTTTACATTCTAGACAAGGTGGCTCAGATCCCACTGCAGTCGTTCCCAGGGTGTTCAGCAGGGGATTATATAGAGAAATAAAGAGAGTTTTTACTTTCCCAACTGTGTACTGTTATTCTGCGCAATTGACGTTTTAATACATGTTTTAAATTAAGCTAGATAGGCAAATGAATATAAAAATTTTAAAGTAAAATGGCAGGGAAGCATCGATACCGGTTGTCCCAGAGCTCAGTGTGAACAGAACTTTTCAGAACGCCCCACGTCTGAAGCATATCCAGTAAATCCCTTACATACAAGCGTTATGAGGGATACAACCTTTCAAAGAAACGAACAAGCATTGTGCATGTTCGGTTGCAGAAGTTACATGTCCGAAGTTACATGATAACATGTCCGAAGTTACATGATAACATGTCCGGCGTACATCGTCGCATGCAGTGTGTATCCCAGGATGTCTGGAAGCAAGCGTAATAGTAGTGATGAAGCTGATAATGTTAAGAAGCACCAAGCAATACCGATAATTACAAAATAATAATAATAAAATAATTGAGAGAATGGAGCAAGATGAAAAGATGGCCGTCATTGCTCGTTCTTTTAACATGAATTGTTCAACCATCAGCACAATTCTAAAGAACAAAGACAAGATCATAGAACATGTTAGTTTTATATTGTGTATAGCCAATTGTGTCCAATCTTAGTACCTAGAAAATGTTTGTTGGACTTACAAACAAATTGGACTTATACAGTAAATGAGCTCTCGAAACGGAATTCGTTCATATGTTGGGGACTTACAACTGCTGTTGCTTTGCTATTGCGTGAACCCTGAAACCGCTCGACATGTAGAGCACCTCTCTGTGGAGTAAACTCCTAGTCAGTCCTTCTGATGTGATAGAGTTTGACTGGAACTGGACACAGACCTGAACAGTTACTTTATGTCCCTATTATTAGCATCTTACTTGGGTACGAGTGCTGTGTTCTCATCTGCCGAAGCATTCTGTGCAGTGCTGCGCGAACTAAAAGAAACACTCCAATGTATTTACATTATGTGCTGATGTAATGAATGTAGGCATGTCAGATCATTGATTTTACTGAAATTGAAATCTGAAACGACTGTCAGTTTCCTTGACTAGTGATTACAGCTTCAGAAATCTCAAAGGTAAGACCTTTCTCCTTTAATTATAAACGTTATAACTATGCCTCCTTCACTAGGACTGACTGACACAGCTGTTAAGTCATAACATCTGGGAATGACTGACACAGTAGGCACACTTTCTACATTTTGATTGTAAACCACATAATCTTAACACGTTTCTTTCATTGTGACTGACAAACGCCTTCAGTATGACACACCCAGGGACACCTCTCCTTTTTTTGGGACTGACGGGCATAAAGGCCACGCCTCAGAAAGTATTGGAAGAACAAGACCATTTTTTAAGTTAATTAATTAATTCATGTATTTATTTATTTCTCCCTTTACATGTAATTTCAAGAAATTAAAGCTGAAATTTTGATTTATTTTTTCAAATCTACATTTAGCAACAACTAAAATATCAGCCTTGTGATTCCAACACTTTTTTAGGTTACTGTAGTTAATGTACGCTGTAACAAAAGTGTTTTGTTGTGTGTGTGGTTAATATTACATGTATGATTTTTTTTAATGTATTTTTTTTAGAGAGAGCACTACGCTGCACAAAGAGCTGGACGAGGTGCTGCTGAAACTCGGCCCGTTAGAGAAGCAGACAGCGGAGTACGAGGCAGTCAGAGCTGAGCTGCAGGAAACCACAGTAAGTTCACTAACCATCCATTAATGATTTATGGATCTATATTAATTATCTATCATGCTGAGAGGGCGTTAATCCATTACTGAAATCACATCTGAATAGCTGTGGCACTATTGGGCCTTAACCCTTCTGTACTTGCTTGTACACCAATCACTAATGATGTTCGCTTATTATTATTTATATAAAGTGATCTTGATTGATTTCAGTTAATGTAATTTTTGGTGAAAATGTTTATATTGTTTAGGCTCTACTCTATAACTCATGCTTCCATAATTTGTTAAAGATTCATATGAATTAATTTTGGTGCTTGTCTGTGTCATCATTGCATGTTTATTGTTTGTGTTCATTGCATTAAGGCTGCCTTGAAAGTGTATCAGGTGAAATCTGAGGAAGTGGATGGTTTGAGGGAAGAGAACCTTAAGGCACTTGCTATGTAAGATCTTTCATGTTACTTTACAGAAGTTTATGTGAACTACTAATGTAATAATGTGTTTACTTTACAGAAGTAATAGTTGTATCACCTGTGAATTAGTAACTATGAAGTTAAGTTTTTATTATGTTTTCAGGAACGCAAAGCTTGAAGAAAGTTTAAAGAAGGCGAAAGGTAAGAATAGTATTATACACACCTATACACAACCTTTACACTCCTGTAAATGTTGTGTAAAACTAGCTGTAGACTCGATCTGGAAATTCACAGAACTCCTTGTTTAAATCGTCTCTTTTCTCTCGTCATTCAGATGCAGCAAACACACAGAGTCTAGAAAATTCTAAGCTGACAGCTGAGAAGAAATTGCTAGAAAGCGACCTGCAGAAGACTCGGGTGAGGATTTGGATTAATCAGTGCTGCAGAAATGTTTGTAAAACCACAACATTAATCTATTTTGGTTTCTTCTGTTTATGAAGGAGTCTCTCAGGCTGAGTGAAAAGGCAGTGGAAGAGGCGGAGGGTCTGAAGCTGCAGAATGCTAAATCACTCATTCTGTAAGTGTGGTGAGAAATACAAAAATAATCAAATAAACATCTCCGTCTTATTGATGGAGGCATCAAAACCTTTTTTTGTTTAATGTAAAGAGAACCAGTGTTTAAATAGACTTTTAAAACATTACATTCTCGCTTATTAAATACTCAACAGGGATCACGTGATACAATATCGTCACGATACCTTGGTCGTAATTTAATAGATATCCTAATTCAGTATTAAACCTGTTCCATATTTCTTTACAATTCTAAACAAACTAACACAGGATGCTGTACTGGTGTGAATAGATTAGATCCACCACAGGTGGATAAAACTGATAGATTAATCTGATATTAAACTGATATTAAACTGATAGATTAATCCACCACAGGTAGGATTAAACTGCCACACAAAAGAATCCTGATAAATGACTGAATCGATGTGTTTTTCCCCATCTTTATGACATAGTGGAACAAAGTATGTTCATTATATAATTCGGGTACAGTTTGAGTTTTAGTACAAATGTAATTTTTTTCTGTTGTTTATCAGATTGAGAGAGTGATGGTTCAGGAGATCCCTGACACAAAGCTCAGGAATCGGCCCAAATATAACGCCATACAGCAGCAGTCGTTCTCTTTTATTACTCGCGACGATGATTAAAGTTTGCAATTATGCAATCCAGGATGTACATGCATGCCAGTGTTAGCTAGCTAGTTTCATGATGTAGATTTTGGGTGAGTTGTGTAGGTTTGTTAAAGCAATACAAGTTAGATGTGTTTGCTTACTTTTCAGCTAATAGTTCAGTTTCAGATAATTGTTCTATCTCTCTATATTTTTTCTCTCTTTTCCCCCACAGAAAAAGCAATCTTGAAAATCAACTTCTGGCACTTGAAGGTCTGTATTTTTGCTAACCCTAGTGTATTTAAAAAAAAAAAAAAAAAAAAAAAAAGAAATATATATATAGTTTATATAATCCCTGATATGACATGACTACTACTATATTTTGTTATTATCAATATGTAATGTTGTTATTACAGACATAAACCTTACGCAGAATCATACAATCCAAGAATTGAAGAACAAAAACAGTAATCTTGAAAAAAGCAACAGATTAATTGAGGTATCCATTTTTAATGATTTAAATAATTTTAAGATTTACTTTAAGTGGGAACAGTAACATAAATGTGTTGTGTTGGCTTTTTTTTTTTTTTTTTAACAATTACAGGAAAAATATGCAACAATGGAAAAAGAGTTTAACAAAGGTAACATTGAAATCTCTGTTTTATTTTGTGTGTTACTATACAGTAATATTTGGACATGTAAATTGTTTATTGCATATATGTAAAACATTGGTTGTCATTGCAGAGAAAAGCTGTGCATCTACACAAACTGAGAATGAGTCCAAAGTTGACAAAGGTATTTTCAGACAACACAAAAAAATACATCTCTGGGATCATCTCTTTGGGAAACTGGGATTTTGTTTCTCTGCATATTATGAAAATAATATAGAATTTCTTTTTTTTTAACTAGAAATAATGCCATTATTTAATTCATACTTACAGTGTCACCTTTATTTTCTTGTAATTTTCAGCTAAAATCTGGACCCTCCTACAGGAAGTCTGGCACTGTGTGGACCCTCTGTCCAAAACGGCAGAAACTTTAGGCTCAAATGGTAATTACTAATTACTAAAAATAGCGACTACTAAAACGTTTTCTAAAATCCAATCATTGCTCATGAACAAACATTTTTATTTTATCCACAGACAATCACCGCCTATCGTTCCGACCTCCGAGATCTCCTTGTCCACTGTCTGTCAGTCCATTTAGGAAGCAGATGCCTCAGTCACTGTTCTCATCTCCAAAAGGAGCTAAAGTGTCTCCAGAGACGAGTAAATCTGTATCTTTGTTAGTGACACCAAGCAGTCCAACTACAGACCAGAAGACGAGGAGAATAGGCAGGAAGAAGAAAAGAAGCCCGGAGTCTACGGATCTAAACGAAAGCTGCACAAAGACAGATGACGCCAGCGATTCATCACCTAATAAAGATGGTCCTGTTGATTGTGTACTAAAAGAAGAAAGCTGCAGGAGAACCCCAGATATATGGGAAATTCTCAGCCTCTCTCATCCTTTGCCCGCGCCGATATCTCCACTGCCTCCTGATGAGTTGGTAATTAATCATGAATGAATAACAGTAAATAATATTTAAGAAAAAACATGCTGGTCATCATGTAAATTCTTCGCTTATTAAAGACTATTATAAAATCAGAGCCACGGGACAATGTTGAGGATTGACAAAAAGCTGAAGACAGTGAAGTACAGTTCTTGTATGGAAAAGTGGAAAAAGGTTTTACAGATGAACTAATGTGTTTACGACGTTAGTTTAATTATACTTAATCAAAGTTAGTTACTAGGGCTGCACAATCTGAGTAAAATGAATTATTTTGGCACATACTGAGATTGCTATTTGAATGATTGCAATTTAACTGCGATATTTAAATATAAATTTTTATTAAATTGTGTATTTGTATTTACCCAAGATAACAGCAAATAATTGTATACATGATTTCATTAATAGGATGTTTGCCAATATTTATTCATCAATTCAAAATTACTTTAAAAAAAAAAAAAAAAAAAAACTTAAATTATTGAGGAACTACATAAATTCAAAACTATGCATATATTACCTGTGATTAATTGCATAATTGTTCACGATTAATTAATAAATGAATTACAGGTCCAAATTGATTTTAATGCGATTAACTGCACAGCACTATTAGTTAGTCATCTCATTGTCTCTTTCTCTAAGTTAATGAGGCAAAATGTAAGTGTAAACTCCTCTGGCTCTAGGAATCTTTACACCAGGACATTAGCAGTAGATCCTTTAAGACCTGACAACTGTGAGGTGGCCAATCATTCCTCGAATTTGTTTGTCCAGCATGTTCATCCTACTGGATTGAGATCTGGGAAATTTTGAACTCATTATGTTTATTAAAATATTCCTGAACATTTTGTTTTGCAGTTTAATCTGTTTATTAGTCCTAGATAATGTGGAACATTCAGAATACAGGCTATAACTGTAGAAACATGACACTCTGAAATAAGTGTGTTTAAAAGAAACCTATTTTATTTAAATAATGCACACCTTCTGGACACCAGGTTTAAGCATTAAAACATTAGTCACTTTTTATTATTTTGCGACTTTTGGACCCTTTATGGGTGCACATTTGATTACAAACCTCTGTAGATCATTTCAGAAACTTGTATTGTATGCTGTTTGTTTCAGGACGAGATGGAGGTCGACGCAAGTCTCAAAGAGTGTTCACATTCAGAGGCTGAAGATGGCCAAGAACCACAGTCTACAGAACCGAAACCTTTAGACGACAGTGTAGCAGTTTTGTCCCCTGTTTCCTCTGATACAGATAACAAAAACCTTAGAAAAGTTTCGACAGAGAGCCAAGAAACGCAAGTAGAAAATATGTGCGAAATAACGGAAAACACAGAAGATTCACCTTGCACAGTTGCAACAGCAAGCGTACCGAAGGAATCAGATGGGGAATGTGTTAGCGTCAACTCAGTCACGGTAATCAACACCAGTGAGGAGCGTACAGATCAGATAAACGGAAAATTGCTATGTAATGGTGACCATGAAGTACTTAAGGACACAAATTCTAAGGATGGAGTCAGACAAAGTTTCGAACCCGTACAGCAGGTTACACTCCCTGAAGAGTCCCCGGAGAAAGACGATAAATCTGACCAACATCACTCTGAAGTTCAGGCATGTATGCCCGGATCTTCTTCTCCACAAACATGTTCTAAGACAGAGCCAGAAAGAACAGAAGAGGAAATTCAGAGTGTCTTGACTCCACAGACTAATACATGTTTAAAGACGGTTAAAGATCACAACAACTCTGGTGGACAACACAGTGAATCATCTTCTGGAGATTCCTCAGATGAGGAGGAGTTTCTAGGTCTGAAAAGAAAAGTCAGAGGGAACTGCTTGCGACCAGCGGATTTAGACGGTGTTAATTCAAAGAACCCAGTATTTAATGAAACCCAGGAATGTGTTGATCATGTTCAAGATCAAGAGCATCATCAGCTAGATAAGGAAAAGGACGATGGCCATGTGAGTGATGGCAGCATTACTGTGAATATGTGCAAACCTGTAATTCTTGAAGACGTAGATGTTCTGCAAGAGACAGGACTAGCAAAGAAGGATCAAGATGAATCCGAGAACTGTTTGAATAACTCTTTACCAAATCTTGATGCACACAGTCAGGAAGAGAATGGTGTACTATCTCCATCTTTTAGCCCCAAGACTGAAAATATGAATGGTTGCCTGAAAGAGGATGGTGCCAAACCAAAAGACCCACCTAATAAATCTGAAGATATTTGTCCTGCATCTTCGGTAAATACTCTTACACCATCAGTTTTGGATAATCGTGTGAATCTACCTCTCACAAAAGTCGCTTCCAGAAACGCACTTACCTCACCTCTTTCTCCAGAATCAATTAGAAACGTTCTCACAGAGATGGGTCCTCCACTACCTCCAGTCGTTTTACCATTGACCGCAACTCCTCCAAAATTTAAGAGGCACCTTATTCAAAATCGGCCCAGCATCCAGTTGCCTACCTGGTCATCAACAGAAGGGCCATTTTCCTTCAACCACCAGTCAAAAGCACCTTCTCCTGACCGTGGCCTTCAAGAAGAAGTAAAGACGCCACTATCTACGACCACCCCTTCACCATCACGTGGCGTTCCCTCTTCCCCTTTGCAGTTTGGATCAGCAACTCCCAAGCATGCGCTCCCTGTTCCAGGAAGGCTACCTTCATCTGCGTTAAACTCCTCATCCCCGTCCGCCTCACAGGAGAACTCCATGCAGATGCTGGATACCATGTATCCGGAGCTTTCAGCCCAAGCCAGGACTCTAAATATTTTGCGCGGGAATGTCAACCTCGGGAGGGCTGCGAATGATAGAGGGGTTTCCCCACCTCCTATCAATCCAATCTCAGGGAATAAAACGATCAACTCGTCATCCACAGCTTTCACAAAGACGGACCAAAAGGCGAAAAGAATCGGCGCGAACGTGTTACTACCGAAAAGCGCCAAAAGGCTTCGCCTTGATACTTGTTCACCTGATCCTGCAAGTCTTCCCCTCAGTGGGGGAGCTAATGATGACAAGCCAAGTAATGGTGTAGCATCACCAAAATACTCTCCAGTGAATGGTCAGTCAAGCAGCAGTCAAACGGCAGGAACAGAAAGCAAAGCCGTGGGCGATGCAAATGATACACAGTCCCTCGTCTTCAGTGCGTTTGAAAAACTTGAAAATTCATGCTTTGATGTGTTGCCTGTAATCAAGAGTCACGTGTTTCTTGGAAGGATCTCCGACATCCCTGTCCTTAGAGATGAAGAAAAATGTGTTATTGCTGATTTTTGCTCAAACCAGGTAAATTATTAATCTTTTTTTTTTTATTAGTGTGCTGTAATTTAAATGCAGTAGTTAATTTCTATTAAAACTATACAGTTGCTTTAATGACCTTCAGCTCTTATTGTTTAACTGTGTGTATGTGTGTGAACCTGCACAAATGATCCAACATAAGGAGATGTAAATTTAAATGTTTGTACTGAATGAAAGTAAGAGAAACTAAGGGCGTTTTCACATTAGGGCTCGGGATCGTGGAAGCCAATCGTACCCGAGAACGGAAGTAGGTCGCTGTTTAGACGTGACGTCGTCAGAGCCGTTGGTCTCCTCTGAAATCTATTTGCGCGCATAGGATAGCTGATACAGTAGGAAGGCATGCGGGAGAGTTACTCTTGACATTTTTTCATAAATGTCAATAATATAAAGCAAGGTTGCAAAGAACTTCCTTGTTCTCTTCTTTTCTTGTGTTTAATGGCGGCTCACAAACCAAGTAGGTGCAGACTGTCACCTGCTGTATCGCCCCGTATAAATATGTGTGTTTGAGAACAAGAACAAAAATATAGTTGCAAGCAGCGATGATGGGCCCAAGCACCCTGTGCCATCGCCACCCCGGGGTCACCGCACAACTTGTGAGTTATTTGAGTGTGTTAAGACTTCGAAAAAGCCATCACCACCTGGTTGCACCACACAACTTGCACACATCACACACTATACAGGGGTAATATCAGTTTGGGCCCTAAATGTGTGTGAGAGTGAGGGAGAGAGAGTTGTGTGTGTGTGTTTGTGTGTGTGACATGTGGATGTGTCAGTCTGTGTGTGATGAGTAAATGGTTCGTGCATGTTTGTGTGTGGTGTGTGTCTGTGTGTTAACAATTGTGATGTGTGTGTGTGAGACATGTGACTTGTTAGTGTGTGTGGGTGTGTGTGTTTCTGATTGCTGGTGTGTGAGACAGATGTGAGTGTGAGAATGTTAACATTTGTAATGTGTGTGTGATATACAGTAAGTGTGTTTGTGCGTGTTTGTACATCGTGAGAGAGATGTGTGTGCGTATTAACATTTGTGATGTGTACGTGTGTAGAATAGGCTGCAGATGCTGGAAAATAATCATCACACTATGATGTTACTCAATGTGATCACTGAACGTGTCACTGAATATAATGTCGCTCAATATAAAGCCACACAGAAAGTTATTAATCATTTTTCAGTGTAAGTTTAAGACATTATCACGGCTGACCCGTTTGAGATATCAAAAATCCCTCTACAATTTTGCGTCCGCAGTGTCTTTAGATCACATCGGCCCGGTTTGGTGATGATCGTATAAATTCCCTAGGAGGAGTACATCAAAATCCATTGGGGTCGTTTTTGCGAACGACCCAAAATAACCGGCCTCCTGTTGAGTTGACCCCAGGACATGCAGTGTGAAAATTGTTCGGCTCAATGAGCTCTAAATGTGTACCGAGTTTCATGTGCATGAGCTATGCAGCAAAATCTTGCGTGGGGGCCCCTGAGGGTCCTGGACCACGCGACTTTCAGGCATCCTAATGGCAGCAGATTCCAACTCCTGCGCACCCTATAGACCTTGGGCCCTAATAATAATGTGAACACTGTCCAGTTGGGAGAGGCGGTTAGACTCATTCCTGCGCGTGCTACAAATCAATTGTGCCTAATGTGAGAACACCCTAAATGATGTTGATGTGTCCAAATTTCCTTTTCAGTATAAATTTCCTAATTCTCTGTCATCTTGATCAGTCTTTAGCGGAGGAGCTTATGTTGGCGGTCTTGTCCAAGATCAAAGAGGAGGGACTTGGTATGAAACATGAACTGCTGCAGTCCTACTGTAGGGTGTATGTAGGCTTGTGTCGTTGGAGAGGAGACTGTCAGAAAGCACATGCTCTTGCCCACAGCCTTTTAAAAGAAGGTGAGTTTTCATTTTATTCTATTTCAAAAGTATTTACCAGTAAAAATAAAATCTGAACAAAAGTATCTTTCTAGTCTTGTTTTAGGATTTGTGTGTGTGTGCGTGTTTGTAGTTATGTCCCATTGTTTTGTTCCTTTGCAGAGTTTCCTGAAGCCCCAAAGCTTATTTTATTCATGGTGACAACATGGCCGACCGTTCTGTCCCACGACAGCTCTTTATGCCGAGCCATTCACATAGTGAGCAAGCTCAAAGCAGAAGGAGAGACATTAGACTACCTCAGCAAATATCTCCACTGGGATGAGGTAAACAGCTGTCTCGCTGACGGGACAGAACATCTTTATATTGTCTAATATTGCACAAGCAAGTAGAGATGGGGAAAATCGATTCAGTTAAATATTGGCATTCTTTGGTGTGGCAATTCCTGTATTGCCACACTGACTTTAAAATAGATTTTTTAAATGAATTATTAGTTTGTATAGTTTGAGGTGGTTCAGTGTTGCAGTGTTGGAGCGCATCATTTGCAAGTTGGCATCAATTTTTGTTTAGAATTGCATCGAAAACTAAAATAGACAAAATATAAAATCTGGATCTTTATAAAATTGTGATATTTGCAGATTCACAATACAAATCAGATCAGCACCACTCTCGCTTGTGCCATTTTGCTTTTATACAATGGTTCAGTTTAATTTAATTTGAAGTTAAATAAACTCTATTTTATTTTTTAAGTAATTGTTTATTTGGTTTTTAAGTGAGAAAACTAATGTTATAAGGAACAGGCTTATAACAGTAATTTAGTTACTCATTAAACTTTTTTAAAGGTTTAAAACCTGGGAAATATATTGAATATACACTACCGTTCAAAAGTTTTAGAACACTTGCAAATTTCTTTGTTTTTGTTTAGTGATTTATTTTCTACATT
>JAQMYK010000033.1:5476094-5500416 GCA_030014345.1 Clarias buthupogon
CAAAATCCCTCCTGCAGTGTGTGCAAACCTGGTGAAGAACTACAGGAACCGTTTGACCTCTGTAATTGTTAACAAAGTCTTCTGTACCAAATATTAACATTTTTTGACTCAAGTGATCAAATACTTATTTGACACAGTAATTCACAAATAAATTGTTAAAAAAAATCATACAAAGTGATTTCCGGATTGTACACCTGAGCAGAGGTGGCAAGTACAATTACAAAGAAGTACAGATACTTTGTTACTGTAATTAAGTATTTCTTTCTTGTATCAGCAATTTACTTGAGTATTTTCTGTATGTCATCCTTTTCATTTCTACTTACTAATTTTATAAGTAGGAATGAAATTTTGTTTACATTTTTTTTAAAGAAAACTTAACCTGTTTTTTTACTTGCACTTTAAATAGGGACTTGTTACTTCTCAGATCACACAAAAAAATGCATTGATTTTTCTAAACTAAACATGAGCGTTTACTCTGTGCCTCTTACCATAGCATGACCTAAGGGAAGGGTAGGAACAAAACTATTCCACCAGTCAAAGTTTACAGAGATGAATGGCAGGCAGGTCATTATAAAGGTGCAGATTGGGTAGCACATCAAAGTACGTAATTGATATTTACCTGGGCGATGATCCCGCCCACTTGGTCTTTGTGCTGGATTTGTCTAGTTAAGGTCAAATATTGATGCTATCAGCAAGCCATGGCATCATTTCCAGGGCCTCCTTTCCATTAGCGCCAGTAACTTTATAAAATCTCAGTTATCATTTTTTAATCTGCCTTTGTGAAAAAATAAAGCACATTTCCCTGGGTTATAATTATAATTATTATAATTACTATTTTTTATTGTAATACATATTGTCAACCACTAAAGCACTAGCTTTTAAAAGCTGAAAATGTATTTTATTTTATTTTTTAAATAAAATTAATTATCAATTTATTTTTATCATCTGGAAAATCACAGCTCCCTTAAAATACATCACAGCAGGGAGGCTACTTATACTGCTTTAGCCATAAAACTCACCAGTGCTAAAGTTATTCAACATTCTAGCTGTAATGTCCTTTGTCTAAGAACTTATTCAGTGTTCAGTCCTCTTTGTCCATCCATCTCTAAGCCAACCAGGCAAATAATTAATATTAATATGATTGAATAATAACTTTTGCTAGAATTTTTTTAATAAATTGGCCCAACACATTTTATCTCTTGCAATGCCTGCAAGGTTTTATTAACTTGTAAAACATCTGAACACAGCCAATAAATTGTACATTTATTTATGCATTATTAATTTATTCTTTTGTTCTGGTAAAAAAAAAAAGAAAATGCTGCTGAAAATAATTCTCTACTAGATTTGCACATTCATGTAATCAACAGCATCAACTTCAATTGTGTTCAAACAACTGAAAGTCAGTTTCTTTGTGGAGTACTTGCATAAGAATTGGATTTTGGTGCAATGGAAAAAAGTCATGCGGTCTGGTGAGTCCAGACTGACCCTGTTTCAGAGCGATGGATGAATCAGGACAAGATTGTAAGTGTATGAAGCAATACACACATCATGCATAGTGGCCACTGTACAAGCCTCTGAGGCAGTGTTATGATCTGGGGTTTGGCTTCAGTTGCTCGGGTCTAGGCTCAGCAACGATATGTGGCAATAAAATAAAGTCAGCTGATGACCTGAATGTACTGAATGACCAGAGTATCACACCTATAGGGTTTTTCTTTCCTGATGTTATAGGCATATTCCAGTACTCAATTTCACGACAAGAATAATTTTATGGAAGTATAACAGTGACAATACCATGTTAAATAAACTGAACAAAAACTTGATGCAATAAAAATGCTCAGTCTGAATCTGCTGTAGCAATCGCCAGTACATTGTTCAATATATAACAATAAATTTTGTATTAAAATATTTATACAAGTTTTTCTTTGTGTATAAATTGTTTTAGACTGACTCTGTAGATTGTATACATATCATGTAGTATTGTAATATAGGTAATATAGTATTTAAACCACTCCATGTTCCTTTAAGACTCGAGGCTCAGCAAAAGTTAAAAAAAAAACAAACAAACAAGAGGAAGATCTCAGACCCTACAGGCCTCAATGAGCATGGTAAATGTTAACGTCCATGACGGAACAATAAGAACAAGACTGAACAAGTATGGTTTGTTGGCAAGGATTATTAGGAGATAACTCTTCAGTCTAAAAGGAACATGGGAGCAAAACTGCTTCTGAACAAAATACAGAACTTCTTGAACAATGTCCTATGGACAGATGAGACCAAAGTGGAGTTGTTTGGCCTTAATGTCCAGTGCTGTGTTGGGCAAAAACATGCAACAGGACAATGATCTGAGACACACCAGTAAATCTGTAAATCAGAATGGCTGAAAAAGAAAGAAAAAAAAATTGGAATGGCCTAGTCAAAGTCCAGACCTCAAACCAATTGAACTCCTGTGGAAGGACCTTAAGAGAGGTCCTATATAAAAACTTAAAAACAAAAAACTATATATATATACATATATGTGTGTGTGTGTGTGTGTGTGTGTGTGTGTGTGTGTGTGTGTATATATATATATATACTGTATATATAAAGATAATCTTTTTCTGGTCTTTAATTTATAGATAAATAAATAAATAAAATTTTTTTCAAGAATATAACTTATTTAATACTAGCTGATTTAAAAAAACCCGTAGACCTTCTTCTTCTTTCTTCTTGATAAACATCTCAGTAGGACTGGTTGCCCTGGGCTCCTTCGGATCAGAGGAACACTCTCTGGAGTTACAGCGTCCTCAGCAGATTTCCGATGTGAGTTGGGGGAGGTGGTCTTAGGGTCACATGACTTCAAACCATCCTTTTCGGACCCTTTGTTGTTGGCTTTTTGGCAGGGTGCTCGTGACGAGTGTAGCGCTTTGTCTTTGCCATACGGGTTTTTTCTCTCTCGAGCATCAATACACGCCTCATCCAGTGGAATAATAATAATAATAAAAACCTCTCTCTCTCACACACACACACACACTTACACGCGGTCTGCAATCGGGAGAGGCTGGAGAGGATTGCGAGTCGAGATGCACAGAGAGACAGCACAAAGGGGAAGGAACGAGTGAAGGAGCTACGGCGGAGTGTAACTGGTCTGTCTACAGCAACACACTCGGTGTGTATTGAACTCCACGCACGGGATTTTCCCCCCTTGGATTCTGTTTGATACGTTTTTTTTTTGCTACAGAGTGTTTCGTTTATTCGGGAACATCAAACGCGCTGGCTTCAAATACGATACAGTGTAGCTACATGCATTAGCGCGTGTTGCTGGTTTTTTTTTTTTTTCCCTACGGGGTGTTTGCATCGTATTTAATAAATAAATAAATAAATAACCCTGCCTAGCACTTCGGACACCCCTGTGTCATCATGATATTAGGCCAGCTCAGCTCTCCGCTCATTAGGATCAGGACGCTCCGATGCCGCCGCCATCTCCACTGCGCTCTCTTCTGCCTCCTGACCGTCGCGGCTGCGCTCGGAGCCCAGGCGTCATATCCTCACTCCAGCGACTGCGTGCCTGACAAAGGCAAAGAATGTCCAGGTACGACTTGTGTTCCGATTACAAGATTGCACGATTCACTTCACCTCCTTTATACGCCTGTGTGTGTGTGTATGTGTGTGTGAGTGTGTGTTGTTTGGTGCCTTTGTGTCTTTGGCTTAGGTGAGACACCCTGAACCCCACCCTTCAACGCTACTGTAAGGATCGAGGCTGTAATCATTTATTTTGTTTATTGTATTTTTTTTTTATAATCATGCAATAAAGCATTTAATACGCGAAGTTTAATACAGACAGAAAAAAAACCAAACAAGTACGAGTTAAAATGAAGGAATGAAATAATGGGCAAGGAAATAGTCCATGGCTCCTGGGCCATACCACAATGAAGAAAGGGAGACTTCTCTATCTCTATATTGAACTATCTATTTCATTTTATATATGATGTATTCAATAGATACCCCGTTATCTAAGAAACAGAGTACTGTAATATACCTATTTATACAATATTAAAATCTGACTAGCGTAGCATTTTGGCTAATCACAACATTCCATCCATCCATCCATCCATCCATCTTCTACAGTATCCATCCATCTATAGTGACCATTGTATTGATTCCCATTCTTACATCCGTAGTAGGTCCTCCATTTGGGAATGCTAATGAACCTAATCTGCATGTCTTTGGAATTTGGGAGGAAACCAGAGTACCCAGAGGGAACCCACCAATCATGGCAAACTCCATGAATACAGCCCCTGAGGCCGGAATCAAACCCGGACCCCGGAGGTGCAAGTACAGTGCTAACCACTAAGCCACCAAGCTGGCCAATCACAGCATTAAAACACTGTTACTCCAGAATAATCAAACAAATAGGCCTCGAAAAATTATATTCCATTGTGTTTATTATAGCTGTATTTTAAAGGCTAGATGGAATTTTTTCTCTCTCATTAACGAACCACGAAAAATTATAAATAAGTCAGGGACGACAATATACACAAAGACGTGATCGTGACGGGCTGTGATTGTAGCCCTTAAAGCTCAGATCATTTTAGCCATTATTTGTTTTGCTGTTTTTTTTTTTTATAAACATATATAGGACTCAAGATTGTGCAGTATAGAGTGACAGTATATCCTTTTTTTCCCAGCACAAAATAGGCTAAACTGAATTTTAGTTCATTTTAACCAACTATACAAGCATAATTGTTTTTGTAGGGTCCCACAGGCAAAGAAATAGCATAGATACACATGAAAACATGTTTTTATTGTTGTTTTTGGTTGTTTCTATGACCAGAAATTAAAATAACATGCTCAGTTTAAAAGTTTAAAATTTTTGTGATGTCATTCCATTATTCAGGTTGTGGTCAAATTTACATGTTGTAAAAGTAATAATAACTTTTGTTCTACTTGACATATCTGAAAACCCAAATACACAGTTTGTAGTCTTCAAAGCCCCCCAGTTGAAACACACTGGCCAGGTGTCTATATATATATATATATTTTTTTTTATTATTATTATTATTATTATTATTTATTTATTTTTTTTATTGTCATTGACTTATTCTGTGTTGCGTTGCTGGCAAATGTTTTCATTGTACAATAGTCTTAGCACTGTGGCCTTGCACTTCTAGTGTCTGGGTTCTATTCCTGCCTTGGGCCTGTATGCATGGAGTTTGCATGTTTTCCCCTGGCTTGGTGGGTTTCCTCTGGGTACTCTGGGTTCCTCCCACTGTCCAAAGACATGCAGATTAGATTAATTGTCATTCCCAAAATGTGTGAATGAGTGTGTGAGTGTTTCTGTGCCCTGATGAGTGAGTGAGTGAATTAAAAAATAGTCTTAGTCAAGATTACTGACCCACCTGCAAAAATACAGTACTGTGCAAAAGCAGTGTTTTTGTCTTTAATACAAATTTCTTTTTTTTATATGTGTTTATCATGTCACCATCCATTAAAAATAATAAATAACATTACAGAAGAATATTTGCATGCAAGTAAGGAAAACAACATATTACACGACAGATCAGTTTTCAGATAGAAAAGAAATCTTATGTCCTGGGTTTTGCATGAAAAAAGATAGAAGCGAAACAAAATTAAGAGAAGAACTCCAGCGTGTTCTCCAGCTTGTTCTCCAGCACGCTCAGTAAAAACAACTGCTTCTTTGGTTTTCTTCTATCCGAAAACTGGTCTGTTATGTATGTTGCTTTCTTTACAGGCATGCAAACATTCTTCTGTAAGATTATTTATTTATTTATTCATACTTAAGGCATGTTTGTAGATAGTGAATGGTTTTGTACATATATGATAAACATACCTATATAACATTAGTACTACAGATAATATGGTTCCTAAGACCGTTGCACAGTACTGTACTGTATATACTGTATACAAATACCTAAAAGAATGCTGTTGAGAGTCACCCCGTGAAGACTGATGATAATTGAGGTAATTCACAATAATTTACATTCACAACTGCTGGATTGGATTTGGCAGGTGTTTTGTATGTAAAGAGCAAATGGCAGCTTAATCACGTATCACAGCATTATGCATCAACTTTTTATTTATTTTTAAGCTTTACTTTTTACCCATGTTGTGAAATTGCTTAGCTGGAGGTCTAGCTTTTAAGATGTAATTTGGTTCATGATTGGCATGGGTGGTGTAGTGGTTAGCACTGTGGTCTCTCACCTCCATGGTTGAGGGTTCAAGTCTTGCCTCCGGGTTTCTGCACATCCTCTTTTCATGCTTGGTGTGTTTCTTCCGGTTACTGCGGTTTCCAAACAATCCAAAGACTTGCAGATTAGGCTTACTGGCATTTCCAAATTACCCATAGTGTGTTAGTGAGTGTGTGTGTATGTGTTCATGCCCTGCGGTGGCCTGCCACCACGTCCAGGGTGTATCCCGTCTAGTGCCTGGAATTCCCAGGGCCCATGTGATGCTGTACAAGATAAGTGGTCTTATGTTTGCATTTTATACATGATAAGACTGGGCAAGGCAAGAAGATAAAGGGTCTCAGTTTGGGTAAAGGTCTGTTTATCCTCTGATTTGTTTTAGCTAGCACGTTTGTGTAGATTAGCTAGTAGTTACTGCAGTGTTGTTCTACACTTTAGGCATTCAGAGCTGTTATTTCACGTTGGATTAAGACAATCAAGGCTGTATTTTCCCCCAACAGATATTTTTTATGGATTTTGACTATTTTATCTTTATACAAATGGGCATCCATTGATTTTCTAGTGGCTAATGTTGTGTTTAAGGTGTTTGTCTGCAGTGCACCAATAGTTTTTCTGTATTATTGCTGTGACTCCTTTGTAATACTGAGGAGACTAGAACTCTCAGACAAGTTGCATGTTATTCTTAAGCGATATTTTAAAACGTTAACAGTCCATAACTGAATAATCTTTATGACAACAAGACCGTTATTTCTTGTCAGTTTAAGTTCCATTTAAAATGTTCTGGTAGCACAATGCAGTATTTTTAATACATTGGTTCATTTGTAGCTGCACAACAGAATATCAACGGTGACCACCACATGAGTTTTCTTTCTTTCTTTTTCTTCTTTTTTTAATCATGTAAAATTGATAAAAATATAATTAAATTGTAGAAATCAACTACTACACTGATTTGCTTGGAAGTAGATTATATGCAGGTTAAATCAATCAGGAGTTTGCATGTAAGGGACATGGCCAGTAAGGTTAGCTAAGCTAACATTAGCATACAGTTGTTGTTGTTGAGGTTAGCACATTATACATAGCTGCTAGTCAATATCAAACTGCTTATTTAAGTTGAGATGGTATGTTATGATATGTTGATATGTTAATTCTTTAAATCTGACGCAAATTGTTTGCTCCTTCAAACCAAAAAAACCTGCAAAACAGATTAAGAAACATAAGAAATATGATGGGGCACTGGAACATTTATTTCGGAAGCCCCAATAAAATAAATAGTTTAATGAACTGTGCAAACTTTAACATCTAGGCTGTGGAACGGTCACTTGAAATGTAAATGTAAATGAAATGTAAAAGTGTGTGTATATACACACTTTTTGTCAAATAACAATAAAAAAATTTTTTTTCATTAATATTCAGTTTTTTTTTTTTACATATTTTAATCGCTGCAATTCCAACAAGTTAGAATGTGAAACTAATGAAGTTAAACTTGGTTAAACAAACAGAATGTAAATGAATAGGGCTTTCAGAAACCTCTTGCCTCTCTGTTCTCTTTCAGAAAGAACACATTGCTCACCCCAACTACAATGGTGCCCTCTTACAAGTTAATACATTTGTGAGCTGCAGAGAAATATAATGCAAAACAAATATGTTTTTAACCCATTACATTACTATTATAAATGTATATCACTGACATCCCAATTGCAAGTTTTAAATACAATTTGTTTAAGAAATGTTCCTAACTACAATGTAATTATGATGAACATCTACAAACACGTATTTTCAAGTAGTCAGATCTGATTTATGTCAGCATGTTAGATTGTTCATTGATTTACATACGCCCCAAAAACCTATACAGCTTGTGACAGAATGGCACCACATTCATGAAGATTGCACGGCTTGTTCCTGTACTTTTGTGGAACGTGTCAAAGTCAGGTGAAATTGCACTATTTTTCCCTTTCAGATGTTTAAAAGCTTCACCGAGCATGGCACTGCAATGTGAAGAAACACTGCACACATGGTGTGTGCTTCAGTGTAACCGATTAAATTGAGCTTTAGTCGAGAGAATTGTGGGGTTTTTTGCCCGCAAGATCAGATAGGCAGCAGCTTGGACTTCTATATTTTAGTGAGCCAGGATAACATGAATGGCCTTAAACCTGGCCTTATATAATATTAGGTTGAGAGGCTTAATATCCCGGTTGACTTGTGCTATAGGTACTGGAACAGGATTAGATGTTTTTCATGTTTTTGCACAGACCTTGCATTGGTTATCGAGGACATACATTTCTAATGTACAGATGTCCTGCATAATGTCCCTTTTCCTTCACTCAATCTTTACAATATATCTGACAACAGCAACGGTTCTGTACATTGTAGATATAATGTCTAGACTTTCACCTTGCCTTTGGTTGCCTTTGTTGCATTATTACAATGAATTCTTATTCTTTGCTGTAAATATGGCAAAGTTGTTGTGATAAAAAAAAAAAAAAATTTTAGTTTAATGGATGATACTTATATATACTGCATACACAGTATTGTGCAAATGTCTTTGGCACCCTGTAGGGTTTTTTTTGTACAAACTTTGCTTTATATGTTTATTTCATGATTTCATTATTAAGTCAGTACATTTCTGATTTAAACATTAGTTGTCCAGCCAAATAAATAAAATAAATAAAATTCCAGGCCAGAAAAGAAAGCATCATATTATATGTTATGTAAGAGCACTTTTCAGCCAAAAAAAAGAGAAAGCTTCTGGGTTTTGCATGATAAAAGAAGAAGGTGTGACTCTGTCTGGTTCTGCAGGATGTTCAGTAAAACTAAGCAGATAATTTCCAAATTGTACCGAGACTAGATTTTAAGACTTTGTTGTAAGACATTGTTTCATTAATTACTGATTTTTTGAATGTGGAAACTTTTTTTTTGAAGACATCCTTGCTCTACAGCAGTTATTTGGCTAACTATATGTAGTTATAACTATATGTAGTAAGGAGTTATAAGACTTTTGCACAGTACTGTATATGTACCTCTGTGGACAAACCACCAAGTAATTATTATAATTATAATCAGTTGAAAAAAAAAAAAAAAAAATACAGCTTACTGACCCTGGTTGTGTGTAAGGAGGCTGAAAGAGCAGCAATAAGGAGCAGCAATCACTTTAATTTGAGTGGTTGGATAAGGTATTTACATTATATATATTTATACCCAATATATTTATATATTATATTGGGTATAAAAAGCTACAGTATTAGAAGAGCTCTTTTTTATGTATCGTCCTCACATTTTTGCTTATCAAGTTTGTTTAGTTGCCTGGCAAAAAATTACACATTCACCATGACATTATTTTGATGACCTTAGACTTAGCTTCACAACATTGTGCGTTTGTGACAAATTCATGTAAGAAAGCGATTCCTTGTGTTTCCAGAACATCATTCTCAATTTCAGCCCAGTGAATCATGGCATCGTTATCTCTGCGCCTTTAGGTAGGAAAAATCCCATTGATGTGATAACCTGGTCGTACTGAAGCAACCCCAGATCACCACACTGTCTCCAGAGGCTTGTACAGTGGCCACTATGCATGATGGGTGTAGCATCGCTTCATGTGCTTCCCTCGTTTCCCTGACACGCCCATAGCTCTGGAATAGGGTCAGTCTGGCCTCATCAGACCACGTGATTGTTATCAATTTCTCCAAATCTTCTTTGTATTTGCTCCAATCAATTTAACGCCTTTTCCCTGATTAAGCTCAGTAGCACATTGTTTTCTTATGGCCATGCAGCTTTTGTTGCATTGTGCATGTGGAAATATCAGCAATCTCTTTTCAAACTAATTTCTTTGCCACACCCGTGGGATACGTCTCCAAAGGTTTTTTTTTTATTAGAAAGAAATGAGAAGCTACCTACTGCATCAGTTAGTGTTAAAAGCATTGGTGCTGGCTGATCACTGCAGTAATTATCCAATAATTTTTTTTAATCGTCAAATCTAAGCAGCAGCGTTTTTTGGCCAGGCAGTGTGATTTAATCATGCATTTTTAATGCCCTGGAATAAGATCGAACGTTGTGCATCTCAGGATCCTGTTATTGGAATGCAGCAACCTTTCCCACTGTGCCGTTATGCCACACAAGCTAATCTTCCTGTCAGTGTTAACAATAAGGCACCCGATATGACTCACTGTGCAGGGTTTTTATGGAATTTTCACAGTAAGCTGCTTGTCTGATTGTATTTTGGAATGAATTCAAACAGGGTCATAGTCACAACAAGATCAGATGTTTGTAATAGTACGTCTTCAGTTAATTATTTTAGATTTTTATTCAAACTGTATTTTAAGGGTATTTAAGGGCAGTAGACTTGCTGGCAGAGGAGTTCTGCGTGTTTGGCATCACTGTAAAGAAAAACACCCTGATTAGGGAAAAAAACTGAATTTGAATGACAGTAGTGTTTATAACATCAGAAGTTTAATCAAATCCAGCAGTGCTGATCATGTCAGACTCACCAACTGCTGGGTATAAATCTTCCCCTAAAATAAATAAAGTGGCAGAATTTGATGAGGGAAATGTGCTCATGTATTTATTGCACTTTTATTTTTGTACGTATTTGAAATGTATTATTTTACTAAACTGAATTATCTTAAAGTTTTGTCAGATATCTTATGACATTAATCAAATAGATTTAAAACAGTATTTTAGTTAAAGTGATAATGTAGTCTAAAGTATTCTACTACCAGTATAAAGAACTGATACAGTATATATGGTACAGTATTTAAAAACTGAAGTGTATTTTGGGTCAAAATACAAGAGCCAATTCAGAGGTATGCTGTGGTCAAGTTAGTTGCTGTTGTAGCAGACTGTTGCTACATACAATATTCTTCATTTAAAGGGTACACACTCCCAAAGCAAAGAACATTATAACATTATAATAAAGAATTAACATTACAAATTAAATAAAAAGTTAGTAACTTAAACATAATGTCACGAAATGAAAAAAAAACTATTCAATTCCGAATTGAGACTGTTTTTTTTTGTGGCATTTCAGTGTCCCCACACTGACTCCACAATCAATATATATTTTTACAATTTCTTTATATTTTTATATTAAAAGTATTCACCCGCCTGCGTTCACATGCATATGAACTTAAGAAATATCCAATTCTTAATCCATTGGGTTTAATATGATGGTGGCCCCGCCTTCAACAGCTTCAACTCTGACCTCCTTTTGTGAGGTCAAGGACCTCGCTTTGTGCACTGGTGCACAGTCATGTTAGAACTGGTGTGGACTGTTCTTCAGGAGTTGGGCTCGCCCCTTACTTCCATTTAAAGGAACTCTTAATGCTTTACCATACCAAGAGAATTTCATGCTCCTAACTTTGTGGGAACAGTTTGGGGATGGCCCCTTTCTGTTCCACCATGACGGAGGATGAAACCCACCAAGCACGGTGAGAACATGCAAACTACACAGACACACAGACCCCTATGCAGGAACCCCGACCCAGGAGGTGCAAGGTGACAGTGCAACCATTAAGCCACTGTTCCACCTACTTGTCTTTACATTTTTAAAAATTTTATATTGTAATGTATTTGATCTTTTCTCCCTTCCCTTTAAGAGGACCACAATGGAAATAAACTCTTTGTTTTTTTGTGTTTTTATCCTCAGCGATTTTACCAGACGGTAGGCCTGTGTATGCATTTATGGTTGTCAAATCAAGAAGTCAGTCAGTCAGTCATAGACCGTGACCCCGCTGGTCCTCACGTATCTTTGCTACTTGATGATTCAGGTTCTGTACTAGCATCTGAGCAATTCATAAAGCTTTTCCTATTCCGTTTAGAGAATATAAATCAGTGATTAATGCTATTCCAAGTGGCTTATTACAACTTTATAAATCTCAACGTAGTTCGTGTGAAATAGTAACTACGTACGACGAGCCACCCATTAAAGGTGTTCTCAATATTGATAGAAAATGTAACAATTCATCATTTACAAGAATGTTTCAAAAAGTTTATTGACTCCCTAAACTATCACCTTTCCTCTCTGTGAAATTCAAAACCATTTGAACTCTTTAAATCTAATAGGAAATCATGCTCTGCTATTGTCTCAACTTTCTGATTTAGTCAATGAAACACTGTGATTACCCCCCCCCCCCCACACTATTTAGTTCGTTCATTTTTATTATTATTATATTTTCTTTTTTTTTTAGTTATTTATTTATCTGTCCACTGTTTTTATTTGTATTTTTTTTAAGTCTGCTTATATTCTTATATATTTTCTGTGTATAGTTATTTGTATAGTTAAAACTTTTATACCTGAATCTTGTACTTTAATACTTCATATTGTAATTGTAATTTTTGTGATAAAAAATAAATAAATAAGTAAATAATAATAATAGTAATAATAATAATAATAATAATAATAAATAATAATAATAATAATAATAATAATAATAATATATTATGGCACTTCATGCCATGTATGCATACCCATTTAGTTTCCTTCGAAAGCCTACCACCAAACTTTTAGACCCTGCCTAATTCAATATATATTTTAAATTTAACTCACACTTACCTGTTTCAGTATTCTGAAACCTATTCTGTAAAGTGTCAAATATTACTCCAGGAATTTTGAAATACAGTGGCGCCCAAAAGTATTAGGATAACATCCAATATGCCATGTAAAATATTATACTGTAGTCTTTCCTGTGCACAATAAGGGTGATGTCACTTATTGGCTCTGGCTTATTTGGCTAAATAGTTGCACTAGAGTTTAGAATCTGCTGGTTTAGTTAATGGATGGAAGAAAATATTTCTGAACATGATCTTCAGGAAGCAATCAATCAGCCATGGCTCGATCAAGTGACACCAGAGTACTGCAGATGTCTTCTTGACTCTACGCCCAGCCGGATCCAGCAGCAGCATTTGAACAATGAAGAACTTGATACTAAATATTGATTGTTGCATAGCAATTTCAATACATAAAATAACAAATTATTTTTATGATCTTTTTGTGATTATTTAGCAAAAATTTAGAATTCCATTATAATATTGAATTTCACTTTTGTCACAATACTATTTAATATATACTGTAGGGACCAGGCTGGGGAGAATGTGCTGCAGGTTAGGGTGATAAATGATGCAGATGGAAATGTGATGACAAGCAAGCAGAATATCTTGATAAGGTATAAATGAAGTACTTTGAGAAGGTAATGAATGAAGAAAATAAGAGAGAGAAAGTTGGGAATAATGAGTTTCTTGAGAATGGTGAATCAGGAAGCGTGGTGAGGTTGAAGTGGAGACGGATACAAAGAGGACGAAGAATGAAAAGATTGTTGGTCCTGATGATGTACCAATACAAGCAGAGAAGATTATGTAGTTTTTAACCACAATGTTTAACAAAATCTTTGGAAGCGAGACAGTGGAGAAGAAGTGTACTGGTATTGAGGCATAATGTTGATCAGCCACACCGTATCGGAAAGAGAAGTGGAATCTGGGCTGAGGGTACAAGTAATGATCTGTTAACAGCAGTATGGTTCCATGGCAGGAAGGCGCAGTACAGATGTTTTGTTTTGAATATAGTGGATAACAGAAGGAGTTGTGGATTTAGAGAAGTCATATGACGGGCCCAAATGTGGACTTTTACATGAGGACGTCTGGAGTGGTAGAGTAAGTATGTGAGGATGGTTCAGGATAATTACGAGGACAGTGTGACAGTGGTGAGGTGTGATGTGGCAATTACAGAGTGGTTCATGTAGAAATGGGATGGCGTCTGGGATCTGATATTAGCACCTTGTTCTTTTGCAGTGGTGATGGAGAAGATCATGAGTCTCCCTGTATATGGATGGCAGAGGATGAGACACAGAGTACATGTGCATAAATAATGTGAAGACTGGTTGAAGGGTGCAGTTGTATAGGTGGTCAATGTGGATGAGTTTAATTGTTTGGGGTCAAATGTCCAAAATAATACCCTGGTTTATACAGTAGGGTAGAGGAGTAAGAAAGAGAGTGCAGGCAGGGCGGAGAAAAGCGTCAGGAGTGATTTGTGATAGAAGCGTATCTGCAAGGGTGAAGCAGAACGTTTACAGGAAGGTAATGAGACCAGCTGTGTTGTACGGCACTGATGAAAAGACAGGAGGCGGAGCTGGAGACGGTGGAGATAATGATGCTGCCTTTGTGTAGTGGAGAGTTGAGGATGGATAGAATTTGAAATTGAAGACAGTGAGAGAGGCGAGTTCTTGTAACTGACCAACAAAACTATTTATCTTGTTATGATGTTTTTTTTTCCATGCTTATGTTTTTTTTTTCATATGTAGTGCCTTTTTCAAACACATTTTTACTCCCAGTGCTTTATTTTGTGGTGATCCTGTTCAGGTTAAATTGTTTCCCTGATCCGCCCGTGTGTGTGTATTTGGCATAGAGCCTGTGCTTAGGCTGCGTTCATTCTGTAAAATCCAGTACTGTACTTCCATATGATCAGTGCTTTATTTTAATATATTAACTCCTTCATTTTGTCAGGATTGCTCCGGATGTTTCCAGCACTACCCCATACAGAGGCGTAATATGACCTCATGACTTGTAGGTTTAACTCTTATGAATAAATATCACGGTTAATGGAAATCTAAGAATACTTTGTTTTAACCCTATAGACTGTATAAAAAGAACTGGACGATCCCGCCATGAGGTCTCCCATAGGTTTTCTGAAGATCGGTTTTGAAGCTCAACGGTGGGAGCTCTAGTTGTCGCCGCCTTGGCAGGAGCTGATTCCTTCTACACTCCGGTTAATCCAGAAATCGGAAAATGAATAGAGCGAACAGCGCATGGCTGTAGGTTGGAAGATGCCTACTTACCTCAGTCCCCACAAGCTTGGCTTGGCTTTAGCTGAGCTAAAATGCCAAGCTGGCTAATGATAATTTATATGCTAACATTACTTTGCATTTGATTGAACTCAGTCATCTGTACCGTACTCTTACTCATAACTGCATAAGGCAAAATGCATAATATTATAGCTTAATGTAATTTTAATGTCATGAATGGAAAATTTAGCTTTTGAGATAAACATTTTTTAATTTGTAAAGACGTAGGTATGTAAATGTTTGATAAGCCAAACCGATTGTCTTTGTACGCATGTGCAGATGTAGATCACGTCTAACGTGATACGTGTTTGTGATGTAGATCATTGGATCATGTGATGTAGATCATTCTGATGCACACAAAACTCAATAAAAGTGCACAGACGACTGGGAGCAAGAAGTATGCATCATTTGACTCAATTCTATCCCAAATAAAAATATTTAATCATAATGTTATTCACGATGAGTGGATGCTCAATCTTCTTGAGGTATTGGAAGGGAAGATCTATATTTCTGTAAAGATGTATTTGTGCATTCATTCTGCTCAAGGAATCAGATCACATCATTTATTTCTGTCCATTAATTTCTCTCATCTAAAGATTGTGTATTGATGATGTGAGAGTCAGAGCACTATGTAAAGCTTTCTCCAGAACATCCCAAAGATTTTCAACAGGGTTAAGATCTGGACTCTGTGGTGGCCAATCCATGTGTGAAAATGGTTCCTCATCCTCCTTCATGCTTTGTATGGTAGCCACTAGGCATGATGGATCCATCACTTCATCCTCCTCTCTTCTTACCCTGATGTACTCATCACCCTGGAACAGGGGAAATCAGACCACATGATGTTTTTCCAATACTCCACAGTCCATTGTCCTCACTGATGTAGCCTCACTGATATGGTATTCTTAAGGCTACACAGTTGTTCAGTCCCAATCTCTTGTTCTCTTTACATTTTGTGTGTAAATGCTCTTATTTTCACTTTTAAACATAACTGTGAGTTGTACCATTGTTATTTTTTTACTCTTTGTTTTCACTAAGAATTTAAATGATCTGCCGTTACACACATTCAACACATTCAGAACAGAAAACTCTGATGATTCTGATCATTTTAATTCATACATATATTCTCTCACATTTCATACTTATTTCCATAACCTTCTTTTGGGGGAGAAGACTCCATTTGAACCATTGTTAAAAGCACCATGCAAATAAAATGAATTGAATTGAATAGAATTCAGGATGATTTTCCGACCACATTTCAACCTCAAAGATGATGGTTCACTAGGATCCTTCCAGGTTTTAATAATGCATTTTACAGATCTTATGACAACCGTGAAAGTTTCTCCGTAGTTGTTTTTATTTCTTGATGCAGGGCAATAATTTGATTCTTCTAAAACAAAGTGGTGGCCATCATACATCATACTTTTCGTAGGTATAGAAAAGACACAGACACAGTTTCTGTATTTACTCAGTGCAACTTTTAACATCGAACTGAAGGATATGTGAGAAAAACACCAACATGTCAGGAAAAAAAAAAAAACACAATCACCGATTTGCAAAAGGTTTAATCGCCTTATCTATCAGTGGCACACAAAGCTTCGCACATCTAGACTTTGCAGTATTTCCCAGGTCTTCTTTGCAGAGCTGCTCAGGTTGAGTTGGCTTGATGGTGACTGTTTGTGGACGGCCGTCCTCAAGTGATTCCACAGATTTTCAGTGGGGTTCTGAGCTCTGAGTAGGACATTCAAGGACATTCTCCTTTTTCTCCTTCAACCACTGTGTGGTCAGTTTTGCTTGTGCTTGGTGTCATTGTCGTGTTGGAAGGTAAACATACCCATTTTACAACTTTCTGGCAGGGCAGCAGATTTTTAAAAAGAATTTGACGGTATTTTATCCCATACTTTTTTCCTTCTATCCTAACCACTGCTTCAGTCCCCCATAGCAGGACATAAACATCTCCATGCTTTACTGTATGAATGGTGGTATTTGGAGGATGAGGTGTAATGGATTTCCACCAGAAATATAATTTTGCAATAATTATCAATGGAAAACTCTAAACTATGCAGTGCATACTGTATGTAAATGTCTGACTCTGACTGTAATGTGTGCTTCACCCTGCTGGAATCCCTCCTCTTCTGCCTCCCCATTTATTTCACATTAAACATGTGCCTGTCCAACGAGGATCTATCAGGACCTGTCCTCCCAGGATGCAGAAAGTCATACATTTTCTTTATGGTCAGGAACATAAGTGCAGTACTGTCAGCTGAAAATTGCAGGCAATGAGCCTATGATTATTTATTTATTTTTAATATAGATAGCTTCATGAGATAGTCTTAGTAAGCGTGGCTGCTCCATGAGTCCCTACCTACCCAGCAGCACTAGGGTATGTGGAGGGAGAAAGCTAGCATTAGCTAGTCAGGTTATGTGATCGAAAGCCAGTATCACACGATGTACCGTGGATGAATTCAGGTGAAAGGTCACATTAATTAATAAGTAGGCACATGCTCAGCTATAAAACCATGTTTTCCCTTTGGGACTAGAGCTTGAGACCTCTTAGGAAGAATACATCATCACAAAGCACTGAGATACATTGTGTGTTTGAATGCTAAGCTGTTTTTTTGTTGTTGTTTTTTAAATCCCA
Organism: Clarias buthupogon; assembly: GCA_030014345.1. NCBI lineage: Eukaryota > Metazoa > Chordata > Actinopteri > Siluriformes > Clariidae > Clarias > Clarias buthupogon. Next base: position 5,493,740 of record JAQMYK010000033.1, read on the forward strand.
GATTTGTCTGAGAAGAAGAGTGATTTGCGAGTGTGTGACAAATCCACGTGTCGCTTCGGTGGAATCTGCAGGGACAGTGGTGCTGACCCGAAATGTGTTTGCCAGTTTCAGGTGACTTTTCTTGTTTCATGCCTTTTACATGAACAGTTAAGACAGATTATTCAACTTTTAAAGGAACCTCCACATTCACACTCAAAACGAGTTTCACCAAGCAAACCCACAGAGTGCATAAAGAGACTGAGTATAACTTAACACGAAACTTACGCTACACACTTATAATAATATATTTCAAATGTGGTGTCTGACTTTTACAACAGTGTCATGAGAAATACATCCCTGTGTGTGGATCGAACGGGGACACCTATCAGAATGAGTGCTACCTGAGACAAGCAGCCTGCACACAGCAACGTCAGGTCTCTCTAGTCTCTCCCGGACCCTGCGATCCAGGTGAGTCCTAACACAAACACTGCGCTTTTCAATTAATCATTTAATGATTTCATTCAATTAAGATAATTAAAATGATCACACTCATTAGGTTATGCATCTTAAGATAAGTGATTACTTATGACTTATGATAACTGTAGGACTATTTAAGACTATTTACTGTTAATTATAGTATTCAGATTGTTCCAGTCAGGTTCCTTATCCCCATTGAGGGGCGATCTTAATGCTGCAGCATACCAAGACACCTTGGACAATGCTATGCTTCCAGCTTTGTGCACTGGGGCACAGTCATGTTGAAATAGAAAAGGGCCTTCTCCAAACAGTTGGAACAAAGTAAGACATAGTTTGATGAGTTCAGTGGAAGAAGAACTTGACCGGCCCGCACGGAGCCCCAACCTCGACCCTATCGAGCAACTTTTGGATGAACGGTTGGAAAAAAAAAAAGCAGTCCTACAACTATTCCAGCGATTGCAGCCTCTAGCCATCACTGGCAAACTGACTGTACCCATGCAGTCCAAAGCCATCTTTGTATGAGATACCTGCTAATAATAATGTTCCAAATAATAAGCCCCTGCTGATGATAATAATAAGCTCCTGCTTATAATAATCATTCCAAACACTTTATTCTTGGACCCCTAACGATAGCTGCAAGTGGCTACCTGTAGGGTGTAAGCTGTCTTAACACACACTGCCCCAAGTGTCCTGTCCTTGCCAATGTACACAGAACAATAATTAAACCATACGTCAAAATACAAGATAATACAGTATATAAAGCAGCAGGGGCTGATGCATGCAAAGTGTAATTTTTTTTGGCTCTATGCTTTGTGTCTTGCTACAGACAGGATGTTATTATATGCATGTGTGTATATGCAGTGACAAGACAAATCGTGTGAATCTTTTGGAATTTCATGATTTTCTGCATTAATTTGTCATAAAATGTGATCTGGTCGTCAAGAGTGTTGACAAATATTATGTGCCTTAAATAATAACACAAAAAATCTGGTCTTTTATGTCTTTATTGAGAACAACCATAAAAACCTCATGGTGTTCGTGGAAAAAGTTAATTCAACATTGGGCGCAGAGTCAAAATGACCCAGAAAGCGCATCAAAGACTCATCAATGAGGTAAAGAAACAACCCTGAGTGACAGCCCAAGATTTGAAGGCATCATTGGAACTGGCTAACATCTGTGTTCATGAGTCTACATTACGTAAAACATTGAACAAGGAGGGTGTCCATGGCAGGACACCAGAATGGAGACCACTGTTTACTAAAAAGAACATTGATGCACACGTGAAGTTTGCAAAGAAGCGCAGTGACACTCCACAGTGACATTGGCAAAATGTTTTGTGTACTGATTTGTGCACTGAAACTTAGATTGAACTATTTGGAAAGAACACGCAGCGCTACATCTGACATAAAAAGTGCACTGCATATCATCATGAGAACATCATGCCAACTGTAAAGTATGGTGGAGGAAACATCATGATTTGGACCTGCTTTGCTGCACCAGGCGTGGCCAGCTGGCAGTCATTGAGGGGAAGATAAATTCCCAAGTGTTTAAAAAATAATCTTCAGGATAATGTGAGAATGTCTGTACGTCAGCTGAAACTCTGTAGAAGTTGGGTGATGCAACAGGACAGTGACCCGAAACATCAGAGCAAGTACACAACAGAACGGCTTCAGAAAAACAAAATCCATCTTTTGGATTGGCCAAGTCAGAGTCCCGACCTCAATTCAATAGAAATGCTATGGATTGACTTGAAGAGAGCCATACATATAAGACTTCGAAAGAATATGACAAAACTTTAACGGTTATTAATTCCAAGGGTTCACTTACTTTTTTCACTACCTATTTATTTGTTATTATAATTATTTTATGCATATTATATTTGTCAGTGATCTTGACTTGGATGAAGATCAGATCGATGTATTAATTCCAAAAGGTTCACATACTTTTTCTTGCCACTGTATGTGTGTATATACATTTCCACATTATTTATTTCTGTTTTTATTTCTGAAAATGCTGATGTCATTTTGACTGGAGCCACTGACTGGACATTTGATTCACCCACTCACCGTCTATACCAGTGTACAGTATACAGGGTCACAGGGGGCCTGGAGCCTATCCCAGGAGACTTAAGTGCATAAGGCAGGGTACACCCTGGACGGGGTGCTAACCACTAAGCCACTATAACATTTGCTTTAGCTAATCAGAAAAAAACAGACCTAGACAATAACTAGAATGGAGTGTGGAGCAGAAAATGGGCAGGAAAAATAAGATTCAATCTGTGCAATTCTAAACAATCAGTAACACACCACACCATTTTAATGGTTAATAGGTCATTTTAGTAGTTTTTAAGACTCCAGAACCTGTAAGAAATGCAGTTACAGTAGTCAAATTGTACAATAAGCTTTAGTGATATTAAATGGATTCACAATGCACAAAAATCAAACTAAATTGAAACAATAGTCTAAATTTGATTCACAGCTCTGATAATGATGATGATGATGATGATGATTACGATGTTTCAATTATTACCCATTCTTCAGATTGATGCCAGAATTGTAAGAATACTATTCCATACAAGACAAATTATCAAATGTTGCAGATTGTGCAAATTACCAAAAAAAAAACTAAACCAGGGGGCTGAATGGTTCTTGAGATGATTTTGATTATGGAACCTCAAGGTATGAGGAGCCTTGTGGATTTTCACTGTAGGACCTTTTGAGGTACGAGTCAAAATGTAAAGCGCTTTGCCACGTTCTCATGTATCTTTCCTAAATACTACATACTAAAACACCAATAAACTACAGGCACTAAAACACTAATAAACTACAGGCACTACATGCCTGGCTTCGCTGACATCACTGAAACTTTGCTTCAACTCTGAATAGCATCTCATTTCTATGTTATGAAGAATGGCAGCCAGCGTTAAGGTGAATTACCACCACCTACTGGGTCGGAGTGTGAAGTGGTGTGAGTTTGATTGCTAATGCTGTATTAATGAAATCACGGCCCTCATTAACATAGAGGTGAAGAATGACAGGATTAAATAGAAAAAAAGAAAATAAATAAAAAAAAGAAATGAATAAACAAGTAAATAATTAAATTGAGGTGTGAATGAATAGGTAAATTAATAAAATTAATAAACAGGACAAAATAAAAACCATGCCAAAAATGTGAACAGAAAAGAATAATTTCAGACAAATAAGAAATCAGTTAAATGACATAGATGATATAGACACACACATACACACTACCAGTCAAAACTTTGCACATACCCCCTAATTCAATGGTCCTTCTTGATTTTCCTCTCTTTCCACACTGAAGGCACCCAGATATTTTATATGCACTACTGTGTATATAAAATAGAAAAGAGAGAGTGTTATAAAGTTACCAGAAGAACTCATATTCTCCAGCACACTCAGTAAAACCTAATGTCTTTGCTCTCTTCGCTCGCTTGGTCAACATCTTTATGATGCGCTTAAAAATCTTAACTGTAACCTTAATGCTCTTAATGGCTTCTTAACAAACTATATTTTCACAGATAAGAATTAAATAAAGTAATAAAACCTAAAAATCATCACTTGACATATTGTTTGTTAGTGAACTTCATAGTAAGTTTGTCTATTTAAAATACATATAAAGATATATTTATTTGTATTGTGCATATAACAGAGTACAGAACAGTGCTAACCATAATTGTTTTATTTCGTTTGCAGATAGCAGCTCTGGGTCTGGGGATGGAGGTAAGAAAAATGAATTTTTATTATTTATTTTATTTTTTTCTCTATCATCTTTCAGTTTCATTGATGAAGCTTCCTTGTTTATGACTAAAATCTAAGCTACTGTCAGAAACATACCCAGAAAACTATGTAGTGGGTGGTGTGGCCAGAAATGTATATTATGGAACAGTTTCAAGCTTGTTTTCCTCAATTGCAAAAGACGAAGCATCTGTTTTATTACTGCTTCATTACCTGTTTCTTTCTCTGAGCTTTCACAGTTTTCCTTGTTATCTGTTTTTGGTCTTACGACTTGTTTTTTCACATGATGTAACTCTTGCAAACTATTTATTTAATTTTTTTAACAATTAGGAACAGAACATAAGTCTTGTGCAACATATTGGTCATTCGGCTCCTCTGATTAAGGGGTTGCCACAGCAGACCGTATGATCTGCGCACAACTTAGCAACTTAGTTTTTACACCAAATGCCCTTCCAGACGCGAACTTCCCATTTTATCCAGGCTTGGGACTAACACTGCATCTGGAGTGGCTGGAAATCGAGCCTGGGCCTTCCACATGGTGGGCAAGAAATGTACCACTAAGGCACCATTGCCCAAATATATGTACAATACACCAGGATTAAACTCGGAGTGGTACCATGGCATATGAATTTAATCAATTCTGGAGGAGAGAAACGCATTTTCCCAATAATGAAATTGCAGATGATCCATCCCAGCCACCCCAAAATAGTACCAATATTATCAATTTCCAACACTATAATTATATTTTTGCACATAGAAACAATCACAACATTTAGAAAAGAAATGCTAATTAAGTAAAATATGAAATAAATAGACTTAAACCTCACTTAACCTTAATTTATGATCCCTGTTGGCACCGGCTGCTTTAAAAAACAAACTGAAAGTGGCTTCCTTTTCTTCCTTGCTCCTGTCCTTGTTAATGTTCTTAGGACCCATGGTGCTGTGTTTTCACTAAATCTCGCACAAATGCAAAAAAAAGGTACGCTCGGCCGGATGTACATGCAACCAAGGAGTATGTGCGACCGACCCGCGTTTCTTTCAAAATGTTAGTTCTTAAGGTAAAAATTCGCAAGGTGAGGTGTTTATCTGCCGATGTACCGCTGTACGGCTTTATATTTTTGGCTCGTTCTTGGGTGAAAAAAACTTTTACAAACTTTTAAATTGTATTTTCAGTCACTCAAACTCCGAACAGTCGTGCACAAGCAAATGTATGCATTTTCTTCAGGCAGCATTTCCTAGGTTAAAGTAATTACTGCAGCCGGTGGAAAGTTCTTATTTGGTAGCGGAGAAAAGAAATTCAGTATAAAGCTAGTGAGATGCACAAAATAATGACATTTTTTTTTCAATCATCTATCAGATGCTGTGTTTTTGTGAAATATTATATGCATAAATGGTTGCTGTTTACATATTAAATCAAACTCTTGTACCAAAAATGGTAAAATATGATAAAACATGGACGGAATGCCGGTCCATAGAAATGAATTACACACACATTCATCCTGGAGGAATCCCATGTGAGCATGGAAGAGTTTGCAAAACCCCTTACAACTTAGTGGAGGACTGATCCCGGGATAGAACAGAGGCTTGATATTGGCACTAAGTTTATTATTTTTCTTTCTCTGTGTGTTTTTTTTTTCTGAATATTTGATAAAGTCTGTGAAATACCTCTTAAAATGATTGGTATTTATTATTTATAATGATAAGTAAATACAGTGACGAACAAAATTGAGAAATCAAGGCTATTGTAGCGTACTTTAAATGATTTGTACTGCTTTGATCAGCCCTTCACCTAGAGAAGTAAAAGATTTGCCTCCGTCAGTGCCTGTTCCATTTCCAGGGCAGTGCGATAGCTTGATGTTTCAGCTCCCTGTTTCAGTTCTCTTTCAAGTCATCTCTGACTGTTGTCTTTTGGGTTGGTCCTGGAGTTAACTGTGCCCGTATAAGGACTCGCTACTTTTGAAGAAGTCAGTATGGGGGAAATAAGAAGGTTTGCTTTACAGAAATACACTTCGGGTCAGTATCTTTATTTGGCTAGTTACATAAACACAAAAAGAAAAAAAAATAAAGAAAAAAATCAATTCGAAGGTCATAACTACATTAGATAAAGAAAAGGACAGACGAACAGGGCTTAGGATGAGATGCAAACATATGGATTTCCACTTTGAAGATGAGGAAAAGCTATATTACTGTATATAGTGAGGTATTTTTCAGAGCAGAAAAAGGTATACTTACTCCGTTTGTTTTCAACTGGAAAATATTAATTGGAATGCTATTTTAAACGTATCCCAAGTTGTCACATGACCAGTTGACTTACAGCAGCAGTCGTGAATGATTGAACGAGAGAAATTTTGGTTAAAACATTATAGGACATAAACACCGCATAGTCTGTACTAGGGGTGGGCGGTATACCGGTATACACGGTTAACCGGTAGAAATTTGTCAACCGGTAGAGATTTTGGTCTATCG
>JAQMYK010000033.1:5502817-5524094 GCA_030014345.1 Clarias buthupogon
TGGGAACGCCAATTAGCCTAACCTGCATATCTTTGGACTGTGGGAGGAAACCGGAGTACCCGGAGGAAACCCAGCAAGCACGCGGAGAACATGCAAACTCCATGCACACAGAGACGGGAATCGAACCCAGACCCTGGAGGTGCAAGGCGACAGTGCTAACTACTACACCACCGTGCCGCCCATTAGGGGATCTGATAAAATTAAAAGGGATATACATTATTTAATTACGTCATCATATGCAGATGATATGCTGCCATATACATACTGTATCTGATTCAGCATCAAGCCTTTTCTAACTATTAGAGAAGCTCAAGGAATTTGTAGACATTCAGGCTATAACCTCAATCATCAGAAGAGTGAATTAAATGGTAATTGGCACTGCCCTTTTAAGAGATTATATCTCTTCAATCCCTTTTAGGATTAACCACAAGAAATTCAAATATCTGCGGGTATGTATTACCCATAAATTTAAAGACCTTTTTAAAAACCAATTATCAGCCTCTGCTGCATCAGAAACTAGACTTTGAATGCTGGGATACTTTATCGTTTTCATTAGGTGGGATGATCAATACAATAAAGACCTTGTCTAATTTTTCTTGTATCTCTTTCAAGGCCCTCAAATCTTTCTAACTACATCTTTTCTTAACTTAAACAGTCAAATCTCAATCTTTATCTAGAATAAAAGGCAACCTAGGAGGTGATGGCATTAAATACTGTAACTTCTTATGTTCATCAGTAATAATTTTGTGCTCTGTTGGCTAAAATATGATTCATCTGCCCCTTTTTGGGTAATCATGGAGAAGGCAGCCACCCAAACTCCCCCCTAACCACATTACAAATAGAAACTTAAGAAACATGGATGCTTCTCTAAGTCTAATTTCACATCAAACCTTATCGTTCACACTTAAGATTTGGCATGAATTCAGGTTAGACTTCTCTCTTAATGGCCTTTCACTTGCAGCTCGAGTATCAAAGAATCAGCCGTTAAATCCCACTTTGATTGACATACGATTAAAGGAATGTATTACCTCATTATACAAACTATATATGGACGACAATTTTGCATCACTTGAACAGACAGATGAATGAGTTGATATTCCCAATTCACACTTCTATAGATATTTGCAGATCAGAAGCTTTAACATCTCCCACTCTGGCTCCAGTCCTGCCTGCCTTACACAGTGCCTTCTGGGTTCAGTGACTAAACTGATTAAACTGCAATTAGATGCTAAAGGTATTATAAGCAGATTGGATACCTTGAAAATTAACTGGGAAGATGATATTGGGAATAATTGTGGTCTAAGGCAATTCAAAGCATGCATCATGCATCATCAATATGTCTCAAACATGTTATTCAGTTTTATGTGATTCATTGGTTTAATGTTAAATTGACAAAATTAAAAAAGATCTATTGTTGTAGTCATATAAAAAAAAACTAAGAAAATTCTTAGTTTTCCAAAAATTCCTCTTAACAAGAAAAAGTAAATAATACTAGATACCCTAGTAAAGATAAAATCTGTTCATGAATCATCCTACCCTTAATAGAGCTTCCAATGCAAATATTTGTTAGAAGTAGTGAGAAACACTTTTAAGAGGTTTAGGATTTTCTTAAGCAGAAGTAAAAATGGCAGAAAGACAAAGTACTTGCTCCCATGTTTGCTAGATACAAACCAACCCCAACACTTAAACGGACAACAATCACAGTAACTGAAAAAAGCTGAGATATTTTTCTCCACTTGCTTTCAAATAGATTTTGGTATAAAAATTACCAGCATAGTAAAAAAGGAAAGGAAAAGGTTAATTGTAATTAAGAGCATTGTGTAGTGATGAACAGGTCATGCATTATTCATACCGTCACTGCCGCACTAAGGGAGACAACTCGACCCACCCTAATATGCACCCGCCCGTCGACCCGGGAAAAAAAACATGATGTACTTTATTAGCACTAGACTGATAAATGTGACGGAGGACTGCACTGATGGCAGACAGTGAGGAAGCGAGGGAGAACTGTATTCTTTGTCCCCTGCTCACAGAAACAGGGGAATCTAATAAATACAGCAAATGAAAAATGAAAACAATAAACAAATTGTTCCAGACTTATGACAAAAACATAAGAGTTTTTGTGTCCCGGCGGGGTAAGGGCAGTGTAAACAAAAGCTGCAGATACCATTCTTTCTGTATCTATGTCTGTCCAGTTTGTCATAGCATCACACAAGACTGGTGGGACAGAATTTAATGAAACTTTGCCAGTTCTTAGGCATTTGCTCAAAGTTAAACCTGCACCATAAATAAAATCAAAATGCTGAATAGAAAGGAAGTTATGAATAGTTATGTGCCAGATTATAAACCGACAGCGTACTGTGCATGCGCCAAACTGTAGGTGCGTCTTAAACCGTCTGCTGAAGAGAGAGAGGGGTCAAACCCGAACCCGGGGTCTGTTCACGTAATGATTGGATCGTCTGCTGATTTGAAAAAATGATATCAAATGCCATAAGAAAAAAAGTCATACCACCCGCTACTATGACTAATCTTGTTTTAGCTGTATTGACCAAGTTCTTCATTATATGAATACCTACTTAAGGTTGTGTTTTTCCTAATGTTTTGTAGATGACGAAGGATCTGGTACAGATTCAAGCAAGAAACTCACTAAATGTAGCAACTGCAAATACGGTGCTGAATGTGATGAGGATTCAGAAGATGAGGACTCGTAAGTATCTGATTTATTTATAAGGGATTTTGTGTCTTTTTCAGTGAAATATTTGCCTTCATTAATGCATATAAAATATTTTCATCCAGTTGTTTTATTTATTTGTTGTATTTTTTATGTTTTATTATTAATCTTGAAGAAATCTATTTTGTGTAAAGTATATTGTACTATGGTACTTTTGTGGTCTACAGTTTTGCATTGAGAAATGCATTTCTAGTGATGATGGGAGCTTCGGTAGTTTTGTCATTGTGGCAAATGATAACTTTTTGGGAAAAACAAAATCACGTTTGTTTATAACATTGTGTACCTCCAGTACTTTGATAAATAATGGATTCTATAGATTATTCTATAAGATTTAGTGCATGCAGATAATGGATCAGGATGGGATCAGGTTAGGCTTGTGATGGACTCGGCTTGTTAGACAGATTGACGAGGCTCAAATGTTAGACAGATTTATAATGCTCATGTCAGAAATAACGGCTGGTGCTCTCTCTTCTGAAGCCATGTGGTAAAATGTAAAATTACTTAATAGTATCTGGCAGAAAGGGGAGATAAGACATAAGACATAAGAGATAAGAATATTCATATACACTTTGGGAAACACAAAGAGTTAGACAATAGGGCAGAGGTGTACATTGGAAACATTGGTAGACATGCCATTACCATAGAGCACTGAATATTGAAAAACCCTCACAACTTGGCTCATGTCACAGTTGATCAAATCCCTATACTTTTATTTACCCATTTCGCCGTTGGGACCGGCGTAACGCACTCAGAGGACTATCCGCTCCATACGCTTGTGTGAGCTCACAGACGCCCATGATTGGCCGTAGAGCCGTGATTGATGTGAGAGCTCAAGTGACTCCCGCCCCGCTGCACCGAGAGAGCTCAGCCAATCAGCTCTCTCCAGGCCTTTGGCTGTGGGAGGCTACAGCATCACCCGGGAATAACTCCAGCCGAGTTCCTGTAATGTGCAAGTGGTGTTGCTGAATGATTGTGTGTACTTCTGAAGTCTTCCGTAAATGTCAATCATTTTTCCGCCTTGAGGAATGTGGATGAGGATGAGGAAATCCCAAGTCCCAGTTAAACTTGAACACAACTCGTACAATAATTTTGTGACAAGAAATGGTTTGTTTTGTTTGTTTCATTCCAATCTCTTAATACCATTGCGCTTTCTTCAGGTGTCGCAGTGGTTATATTACTGAATGAGAATGATTTGGAAATGTGAACTGGAGAATTGATTATCAGGTCCAGAAATACTCTTTTTTTATATTGTTTTCCAGGTGTTCATGTAAAATTGACTGCAGTGGGCATAATGAGAATCCAGTGTGTGGTACAGATGGAAACTCCTACAACAACCCTTGCCTTGTACGGGAAGCTTCATGTCTGAAACAGGAACAGATTGATGTTAAACATCTAGGAAGATGCCCAGGTAGGATCATGATTGATGACCTAGTTATGATGTCACAGCATTAATACTGTACACAATTTAAAGCCGAAGATGCAGCTTTTTCCTGGGTCTGAATCTACTGAAACTTTGCTTTGCTTTATATTATAGACTAGCGCAAGTACTCCGCGTTGACAGGAAAAGACTTTTTGGAAATGGTTTAAAGGTTAAAGTTAAAAATAAGCTTTTGCTATTGAAAGGCACTTCTTAACTATTGAACTTACTGTTACAATTTATTCCAAACCTTTATTCCTTCCTTACAGTATAAGGTACAGGTTTGTTGCCAAGTACCACGCCCCTGCTAATAATTAATAACCAGAGAAAACACAAGCTCTGATGGCTCAAACACGTGAACATAACATTCTTTTTTACATGCAGAATATTTTTTACAACATTAAAATTTGCTTGCAACATATTTACAGTTTTTATTAATGCTAAATGTTTTTTGCCTTTCTTAAACAATAGTGTCTCTTGTTTTAGATAAGGGAAAGAAAATCGATGATGGATCGCCTTACAAGCCTGATCTTTTTGGTAAACACATTCAATTTTTTAAAGTTGTGTTGTTTCAGCTTTTATTGGGAGTGATTTTAATTAAAATAAGAACTGGTAGAAGTACTAGTCAACAACTAGTAAAATAAATATTTTTCCATATTTGAATGATTCTACATTAATTACGAAGTGAAATGTATCATTTTAAAAAGAAAACTCCACAGCTTTGGATTAGAAACTGTAACCTTTCCTTAAATGTTAGGCACAGCAGATCCAGGAGAAGGGAAAGGATACGGCTGGATGCCAGTTCCCTGCACAGACGACAACTTCTGTGTTCATGGCCACTGTGAATACAAATTTGGACATTCCTCTTGTCGGTAAGCGATTTGTTCAGATTTTAGATTTTGGATTTTGTTAAGATGTCCTGATCTAGTTACATTAAAACATACAGTATAATAATGCTTGTGTGTGTCTGTGTGTCTGTCAAAGGTCAGATCCTTATTGTATTACCCTCTTTTATTTCAGGTGTGATTCTGGGTACACAGGACCACGATGTGAAGAAGTTGCTGATTTTAACATACTGTATGTGGTGCCCAGCGGTCAGAAACTGCACTACGTACTCATAGCTGCTATAATCGGAGCTGTGCAGATAGCCGTTATTGTGGCCGTCGTTATGTGCATCACCAGGTAAGTGACCCCTAAAATACTCATCATACGCATCAAAGTCAAGGCCAGCAACATAATCTGTGTTATTCATTTGTTTTATATATAAACAAGAAAACCACTTGGTTTTTTTTCAGCATTTGTTTGCAAAACCTAAAAGAAAAAAATGTAAAATTGCTCATTTTCTGATTTTGTGCTTCAATCAAAAATAGACAAAAAGCGTCAGTTTTTTTTCTTCTTTTTTGATCACAAGTGGCATGACCTGAAAGTTTTTACTTATGCAAAATAACCCGTAATGATTTTTATTGGATTTGATTTTCCCTGCTATTTAAGGAAGCCCAAAGTGCTAAACAGCTAAAGGTTAAACAGCTGCTCTTCCTGAACCAGGGTTAATCAGCTGCTCAGGCCTTTTAGGGGCTTTATGACATGTAGCTTTCTGAAAGCGGAAAATGGGCTTCCATGAACTAACTCTGGGAATATGTTTTTTTTTAAATTATTATTATAATTTTGGAAACAATTATTAAAGAAACAAGTGGTTCCCTTTCAGTGGATTCACTCGTCAGGAACAGTTAAGCTGATTTTAAGCTCAGTCCTATAATGTAAAATGTAGAGTTGACTAGCAGCACCTAGAAAAGATGTTCACAGCGAGGTGAAGAGCGTAAGAACTGAGGTCACCACAGGATTGACTGCCTTTACGGCGTGAATATAGGTGGCTTCAGCCAGGACACGAGAGGGCGTGATATCCCATACGTGATGTGTTGTACCTCGTTCCTCTCCCTCAGGGACAGAGGTTATAACCATAAGCATTCGTTTAAAACTTTTTTGATTTTTGGTTTTACATCAAAAAATGAACAAATGAATGATACCTGGATTGGGCTAACAGCTGTATTACAATTACATTTAGACATTTTGCAGATGCTCTTATCCAGAGGGACTTACATAAATGCTTTAGAGTTTTTATCCTGAAATATATCGTAACACTGGTTCACTAGGAGACTAACTGCATTATTGTATTATTTTCATCTGTTTAAAATTTGGATGGTTTAAAATCAATCAAGGTGAAATTTTCTAAAGTTAAATAAACTAAATCACATCCCATAAGTGGTAAACAATCCCCCCTGCAAAATTTCTCTCGACAGGAAATGCCCTAAGAATAACCGAGGACGTCGACAAAAGCAAAACTTGGGTCATTTCTCATCAGACACCTCGTCCAGGATGATGTAGCCTGTTTTATTTGATTTTTTTTTGCTTTTATATCTTTTGTACCATGTGGATTGCATTTTAGAGTACCTTTTGTTTTTATTTGATGCTTATCTGTGGACGATATGTTTTATTTATGGTGCCTTATTGTTCATTTCCTTCTGGACATTTAAGGAGCTTGTTGACAGAACGAACCACTGCCAACTAAACGACGAAAGCCAGCTTTTCTTTGTCTACATTTTTCCCCCGTTACTTATTTTTATTCCGTGTTTGTGAAATGATTTTGGTACAGATGCTGTACACTTTGTTCACTGAATGTGTTTACTTTGGTGAGCGCAGCTGAACACCAAATGGAGTTGGTTATGTATGACAAAGCGGCAGCAGTTTTTAAAAGGTAATTGCAGACAATTGAATGCAGTGTGGATGGATGACTAGTTAATGTTGCAATGTTAAAATGTGTGTAGATTTTAATTTGTAATTTTATTGGTGGCGTCCTTGATAAAATTATCCTTAATTTAACTCTAGACACTGCATATCGCATGAAACTGTGTCAAGTGATGTGGATATTAAATAAATTGTCTTCTGACTTGTCTATTGTCATGTGTGTCAGCTCAGGTCCACCAAGGCAGATATTTTACCCCATCCAGAACTTCATAGTCTGTCATTTCAGTCGAAGCCTTTCTACCAAAATATTTGCCTCAAGCACCCGTGGAGATCTTAAACAGTTCGTTGATAAGTAAATATTTTGCACAGGAGTTATTACTGTAGTGTGTTTAATATGTGCACCCTTGCTCAACACACTGTATATGGCCAGGATCTGTTGTTTTCATGCATACAATTTTTTAGATAGCCGCTTCAAACATACCATGCACCAGGGGTTTGACCTAGCCTTGGCTCTCACTTTGGCAGAGTGTTTGTGGCATCATTTGTTCATTTGTGCATGCTTGTGGATGCAAATTAATAATAATTTTTTTTTAGAATTCAAAAAGACAGTTTGTTTGTGCATCATTTGTATACAGAAATTAAAAGTTTGTGCTCATTTTGTCCCCCCCGATTGAATTTCAGACTAAAGTGAAAGTCAGACTAACACTCCCAGATACTGTGGTTGGGAGTTAACCTACTGCTGCATGAAACTGTACAGAAATGACCTTGGTGCTCTGCGCGTGCTTCACAATTTAAAATCCACAAAAGTAAATGTTTTCACCATTCCGCATGTTACCAGTTTGCCACTAACTAATTTGTGTCGATTACTTTGTCTCTAACGTAATGGCTCAGCCAGAAAAATCCTATACTATACAATCCAATACTAACAAGCTGAAATTTGGCATATCATCATCCATCATAACGGAGTCGGATATACTTTGGTCAATACATTGATTCCCATGCCGTGCTTGTATACTGGGACTTATTCCGCTCGCCTTAACTCTGCATGTACAGTCCAGTGTCTCAGTACAATTTCCTGATCATGAAATACAACTTCACACAGGTGATTTGTAATACCATGGAGGATGAAGTTATGTTTACTTCTCCAATGCTAAGAATGTATCTTACGAGATGTGGGTAGGCAATTTGTATCCCTTTTTGTCAGTTTCAATAGTTTCAATCATTTTTCCAAGATGCACTGCCACTACAAATCCAGGGGAGTTCAGCCTTAGTTTAGAAACCCTGCACTACTCTAACGACCTTAGTTCTTTCATATGTTTTACTGCACAGCATGGCTTACTGCGAGTAACGGAAGTGTTATGTGGATGCATTACATTGCAACTTAACGTAAAGAAAAGTGACAATAATAGTTAAACTGTTAGTAGCTTAGATGGATTTATCTCTACTGTATGTACCCACAATTCCATCCTGTTGCTTTTGCACTTGCTTTCACACCACTCTGCACAACTCTCCCCCGGGCCTCGTACTCTCTACTAATTATAGAGTAATTACTATCTAATTTATAGTAGTACTGTAATTTGGATCCGAATGCGGTTTTAAAGGAATTTAGTCACCCTTGCCTACAGTGTTTTTATCAGAGTGTGACAGGATAACTGTTGGGAAGGAAGATTTATACAAGTCAGTCAATTTTTATTCTTTTCAGCCGCTTCCACCAAGTAGTTCCCACAGTGGACCATTCAATCCACATACTGGATACCATTCCTCACTCAGTTCCCTCCCAGTGTATCGGGGCCTGAGATCGCCATCCAGTGGCTGGGTTAGGGAATTCACCGGGAATTGAACCCTGGCCTTCTGCATGGGAGGTGAGAAGATTACCACTGAGCCACCAGTACCCAGGTCTTTATTCTTGTACTTGTGAATTTAAACATCAGTACACACCAACAAACATACTGTGAAACAAAGGGGAGAGAAAAGTCAGGTGCCAGTATCAGTCAGTCCTGCATCCCCAGTACCAGATCTGGTGCCCCTTATTAGTGATCTCAGTCCACAGACTGGTGTTATACAATTAATTAAGAACAAACCTATGGTAATAGGTTTAACATATCTCCAGAACCAGCTCCAGAAACTGTCTTACTTCCCTTTTGGTCTTGGGCTGTCTCCTACATTAATGAGCACAGCGATGCCTCCCCAGCCAATGCTGCAACCCCCCATCCCTCTTTTTGCTCAATCAGGACCATTTCACTACTATTACTGCTACCATTGTGGCACTGTGCAAAAGTTTGGGCACACTGCATAATCAGTACTTATTAACACAAGTGTGTGCACAAGGTTTGAAGAGTCAAAGTATTTGTAAAGCTTTGAAATTTGCATTTACTAATAACAGCTGTTGCCATGCATCAGATCGAACGAGCTGATTAAGGTCTGAAACCTTATAAAAAGAATCTGAGACTCTGGTACTCTCAGGGGGCCCATACTGTAAGAGTGCCATAATAATGTTTTTATTTTTTATTTTTGTTCAATTTGTGGCATAAGAAGTAACTATGCATCAATGTTTGCTGAAAATATTGTGCATTTTTTCCATTTCCAAGAGAAACTGCATTAGCATCTTTTAAATAAAAAAAAAAATCAACAAAATCTGTTATTTACGGGTGCCTAAACTTTTACATAAGACTGTAAACCTCTTAGTGGGGAAAAACCAACCTTGTGATCAATCCAATTACAGCGTAACAGTCAATCATTTAAAGTGAGCATTTTATACTTATGAGATTAAACTTGTCTCGGCTCGGTTCAATTGATTGACAGTTTAAATGTAAAGGCAAAACAGTAAAACTTTTTTTTTTTCCCCCCCAGTTAAATGAATCACTTTTTCAGCATAGTAATAATAAAATAGTATCCTCTCTCTGGAATTCACAGCCCTTGTTATTTTGAATGGAAATTACTACAAAATTCTACAATCAGTTTTATTAGTTTTTATACTCAGCATAAAATATCACTGTGAACTAAACTGCATGGGGTTCATCCCCTTACCAATTTAAAATGTCTCTTATAAAATACATCAAAATAACCAACTGTTTCATTAAAGTTGACATATTGAGTAAACATAAAGGTATTACTTTAAAAAATCTTAAAGTAATATCATTGTATTTCTATTCTGAGCAAAGTATATAAATAAGTATTATTATTTTTATTAAAATAATAATAATAATAATAATTATTATTATTATTGTTATTATTATTTTGGTGTCAAATAATAAGATATGTATCAAGGTAACACCACTCAGCCACATTGTCTTATTACAAATGCATCTGAGCTGATGAGAATCGCTACTGCAGCTGAAATTACTGAAAATAATAATGATATTTCTGATGGAAACCTGCAAACTGTTGCGTATGGGGCTGTTTAGTCACAGACCAGACAAGCTGTCCATTCTGACCTGTGTCGACTGTGAGCAACAGAACTGGGTCATGAAGCAATGGAAAAAGTGCCCTCGTCTCATAGGTCTTATGTTTTCTTTTACATCCTGTGGATGGCAGGATGCATGTTACCTGGGAAAGAGATGACCAGGATGCACTTTGGAAGAAGATGAGCCAGCAGAGGGAGTGTGATGGTCTGCTGGGAAGCCTTGGGTCTTTTATCACCTACCGTGTATCACGTACCTGAACATTGTTGTTGACCAAATACACCCCTTCATAGAGATGGTATTCCCTGAATAACGTATAGCCTTTTTGAGCAGGATAATACACCCTGGCACATTGCAAAAATGGTTCAAGAATGGTCTGAAGAGTATAACAAAGAGCTCAAGACCTTAACATTACCAAGATTGTAGTGCTAGACAAACAACTTTGATTCTTTACAAATTACAGAACTTAAGAGATCTGCTGTTTATCCATTTTCCAAAATTGCTGATCTGCTGAGATTTTCACACACAGGGTTTACAGAGAGTGGTCTGAAAAAGAGAAAATATGCAGTTAGGGGTAGTGCTCTGGGGGAAAAAAACCTTTTTGATGCCAGGGGTCAGAGGAGAATGACCAGACTGGTTTGAGCTGTTAGAAGCTCAACAGTAGCTCAAATAAATTCTTGTTACAACTGAGTTTTGCTGAAGAGCATCTCTGAACACGCGATACATCGAATTTAGAAGCAGATGGGCTACTGAGGCTACAGTTTGCATGGACTCATTAAAACAACTTTGCCTGATCTGATGAGTATCGATTTCCACTGTGATATTCAGATGTTAAGGCCAGAATTTAGTGTAAACTGCACGGATCCATCTTGCCTTGTATCAGCAACTTAGGCTGCTTATACTGTGGGGGAAATGTTTTTGGTACACTTTGGGCCCCTTAGCAGCAACTGAGTATTGTTTAAATGCCACAGCCTACTTGAGTGTTGCTCCTGGTCATATCCATCACTTTATGACCACAGTGTCCGGTAAGATAACGTGCCATGTCACAAAGCTAGAATCATCTCAAACTGGTTTCTTGAATATGACAATGAGTTCACTGTACTGAAATGGTCTCCATAGTCACCAGGTCTTAATCCAATAGAGCACCTTTGGGATGTGGTGGAAAGGGAGATTTGCAGTGGATATGTGTTTATTAAGTTTTTTTTGTATACTTGCATTTGTACAGGCCAATATTATTTGATAGTTTATATTCTAATTCTTATTATGTAATACCTGAAAATAACATTATTGGTGAATCCTGAAAGGGGAACATCTGATGTGGTGAGGGGAACAAATCTGCACCTGTTTCACTTCCAGTCGACCAGAAACCAGTTGTTGTCTGACACATGCACTATGTAAAAATAAAAGTTGTAAAATAGGTCCTCCTGGACTGTGTAAAAATAAAGATTTAGAATAGGTCCTCATAAGGTTAATAATAGGCTGCAGTTGGTAATGTATTTTTAGACATTTGGACAGCTTCTTGGCATGAAACAGGGTCACAATCCCTTCCCTTGGGCAGGAATATCTTCTCTTGGCTGCAATGAGATTAAATTTCAAAGTAAGCACTGATTACCTTGCTCAATCTTTTTTTTTTTTGGTCTTTTTTTGTATAATTATATAAAAAAAGTTGCTGCACTGTTCAAGAAAACACTGAAGGCACAAAAGTGCATGTTAAATTTTTTAATTTTTTTTTACTTCCAGCAAGAATCATGTTCCAGAACTGCTTTTTTTATGCTAATGAGCCACCGTTTGAGATGGTGCATATTGAATAGATCTCCTTATTGGCCTTCACCATGCCAATGGAATAATTATTTAATGATAAAAACTTCAAAATCGGTTATAGAATGTCAGTGAGGGCAATACATACCACCAATCTGGGGCACATGTGGATGAAAACCAGCAAACCTCAAACATACAGTATCCTCTCATCCTGCAATAACCTGCAGTCCAATATCCTAAGATGCCTGACAGCCATTGTTTAGAAACACAGCCTAAGCCTTGACTGGAAGCACCATCATTCCATTGACGATACATCAGACCTTGAAAGATACAAAAGATGATCAGTCAAGTAAAGTTCTGTGACAAGGGGAAAAATGCAGAGTATCAGTAACTCGAAGACATTCCAAGCGCTGAAAATCAATGCTCAGGAAAGAGATGCAATCAATATTCTGCTGATAAAGCAAAAGGATGAAAAGGCAAGACATCACTTTGGCCCTTAAATGTCCACTGGGCATTCAGGCATGGAGGGGGTGCATGTGGGACATCAAACTGCAGTGGAGAGCCTCTAAAGGTTTAGTGGGTTTTAATCAACCTGTTCTTAAATGTTTCATTGATTTAAGCCCAGCTGACAATGCTCTGATTTAAGCCAACATGAAAATACAGTACATGAGTAGTGGAACATCTGATCTTTGAAAATCAGTGAATAATTTGACACCAACTTGCACAAGAGACGCATGTCTGTGGAAACTGTACACGCAATCATTCACAAATATCACTTGCACATTACTTGTGGCTGGGAGTTTTTGTCTCATGCCCAGTACAGACCTGACCTCGCTCCAAGCCATTTCATTATGTTTGAGACAAAGGAGTACCAGGGAGGCCAGTGTTTCAGACAGCAGGCAATCCGAACATGGATTCCGTACATTAATTGTGGAAATATATATTTTAATTTTACAAATAAACTTTTTATATAGCATATATTTATTATATGACTACATACTATATTAGAGTTCAGCTGGCAACAAACATTTGGCCATACAGTGTATGTCATACACAGAATATTATTAATCTAACAATATATATTTGCTAAGCATACAGTACCTTGTGCACAGTACACACACTTTAAGAGCCACCCCCTACTTTCAAATCTGGCTTCATTGGTTTTTTGATTCATCCATTCTTTGATTTTAATACCAATTAAAAGAAACAGTTAAGAAAAATCCATAATAAGTAGAACAACCTGAGACATTGTTCATTCATTCTGTGTGACATTTATTTTATTGTAATATATCGGGCCCCAGAGAAAGTGAAAAGAGTGACAACATGTCCCGGTCTCTCTTGCTCGTCTTTAAATGTCAGAGTGTCACCTTACCAGATATAAATATAACTGAATACTTGTGCCACTCGCTTGGTACCCTCCCTGCCTGGCTCTTCTGGGTCTTTCTCACTTGCTATCTGTCTCTCTTTGGCTTAGCGTGGTCTGTTGTCTGCCCTTTGAGCCCCTTGGAGTTCTGTGGGGTGGAGCTTTCCCAGTTTTCTTTCTAATAGTCCACTTAAACTGTTGTTGGAGGAGTGTGTCTCACCCTAGTGTGTCATCTAGGTTTTCTAAAGCAAATGAAACACTGCCTTACACTAACCTTGAGGCTAGCGGCAACGTTTCTACCTGAGGACCTATAATACCTGAGGTCTCTACTCTTCAAGGTAGGAGCTCAGACTCGGTAAAGCTACAGTAGGCATGGCAGAAAAACTGGGACTTGGGGCTGCTATAGATGAGCCCAATGCCTTGAATATTCTTACCCTACTGGAACGTGTGGCTGGGCTCATTGACAATGTACAGGCATGCCAGCAGCGCATGGAAGAGAGACAGCTGGAGTTGGAGAACACAGTAAAGACCATCCAGGAAGATGTAGTAAAGTTGACCAAGGAGCACACCAGTACCAGTGGTACGGTGGAAAAGCTATTGGAGAAAACCCGAAAAGTTAGCTGCCACATTAAGGATGTCCGGGTCCGTGTGGAAAAGCAAAATATACGTGTCAAGAAGGTAGAGGAAACGCAGAGTGAGCTGCTCCAAAAAAACAAGTTTCGTGTGGTAATATACCAGGTAAGTAATGTGAAGTCTGACTAATGGCCATCTCTGAATTATACAATAGGGGTTCCTACTGTAAAAATAGCACAACTGGGAAAGAACATTAAATAGAGTAACATCATGGACAATAACCATAAAAAAAAGAAAAAAGAAAGAAAGTTACTATCTTACCTGATATAAATTACTACTGTCTTTACTAGTTTGTGATTATTCTCTTCCTTAAATTAATTTAATTCATTTAGTTGTTTACATTTAGTTGTTTAAATATTAAAATATTACCAAAAATGAACTAATAATGACATTTTAAATATTTATTAAATAATTATACTAAATAAAATTAACAAAAATAAAAGTACATATTTCAGCTACTTAATTACTGCCATTAA
The DNA here is from genome assembly GCA_030014345.1 of Clarias buthupogon. NCBI lineage: Eukaryota > Metazoa > Chordata > Actinopteri > Siluriformes > Clariidae > Clarias > Clarias buthupogon. Next base: position 5,517,339 of record JAQMYK010000033.1, read on the forward strand.
TCATTATTAATGATATACTGATAGTATAATGAATGTACTACCAATACTGGCAGTATTTAAGTAGCTGAAATATTTAACAGTAAGTTTTCCTCTTGAAGTGAAGGACGTAATAGTCTGACGTCATTCATATTCTAGAAATATTCCATAAAATTAAAGGAATATATAATACATACATTTCTGAATCTGATGTGAGATTCAGGATTATATTCCTCAAACTGGTAACTAAAACAGATTTACAAAGTTAGTGTTAGAATAAAGATTACTGTTTAAGTATTATTTAATTATTAAGCAGGATTTAATTCTTCCTGCCAAAATAAGCACACTAATTTTGATATTTCTAAATTCGGTTACACTATAGTCATACCATATGTCACATAAATATTTCTTTTCATAATAGTATTAATAGTATGATTATTGAGAATTATCTGAAAATTATTTAAACAAAAATATGAAATTAGTTTTAGCTGTATAAAATACTAATCTACTAACCTTAGGTTTACTATACGTATATTAGTAAACAAGCAAAAAAATTATATTTATTCATGCAATAATTAATAATAGTACCCATTATAAACAACATTTACATTAGTAACACCTGCCAGTTTGATACATCTTCTTTTATTGTGCATATTTTTTGAGCAATGTTTATCTGACATTTTTGCAAACCCCAGACAAAGATAAAATGAGTAATTGTTTTTTTGTAATTTTTTTTTTTTTTAGCTTTTTTATATAATCTGTGGTCTTAGGCAGTGCTACGTGCAGGCAACAGCTGACATACTTGTACAGGGTTATTCTGAGAGGTTAGTCTGTGAAGACACATGTCCTAATATAGTGCTATCAGCTGTGAGTCATTCTAGGTTGCTTCACTGAACCCATCTGTAATTACTGATCAGCGCTGGTCTAGTCTAATATCAAGCATAATCTACAAGCTTTTTCAAATTTAAAACACTTTTGATTAATTGAAGAGGACAGATGTTTGAAAATGATGCAAGCCTAAATAAAAAACATTAAAAAAAAACTAAATGTATTGGACACATTTTATATTTTAATAAAGTGACAATTTAAGTTACTCTAAAATAAATATGCTAACTTTCCCCAGGGTGATTCTGAGGTCCCAGCTGTAACAGGCAAAAAGGACACTCCTAAAGGAGCAGCAGGTGGTGGGGAATCTGTGGACCCAGCTGAACCCGAGATCTTATATCCTGACTCAGATGAGGAATACATGGTTGTTGAAGAAGCTGACTCCACAGCAGCCAAGTTGAAGAAGACTGGCCTGAAGCGCATCGAGAGTCTGAAGAATACCTTTTCCCGTGAGAACATGACCAAGACCAAGGAGAATCTGGGAACCAAGGTTAACAAGCTGGGCGAGCGCATCGTTCCAGCTGAGCGCCGTGAGAAGATTCGCCAGTCAGGTGAACGCCTGAAGGAAACCATAACCAAGAACGTCCCAGCAAAGTTGAACCTGAAAAAGGAGAGGACTGTGGCTGAGGGTCAGGAAGGGGCCGAGGGTACGACAGAGGTTGTGGCGCCCATTCCACCACCCAAGGGGCGCAAACCCGCTCCACATGTATCTTACACAGAGCCCACACCAAAGAAGGAAGGAGCAGAAGCAGGCAAAGGAGCTGAGCCAGAAGTGCCAATGTATGACATGAAGGAGCTTTCATAAAAGTCAGTGGAATCAGAGGAATATTTGGAGGTTTAAGTCATGTTTAAGAAATTTACAGTTCCTGATCAGAAGGCTGTTGATGGACACAAGTCTTGCACCCGGGGGTCAAAACTCGGGCCAGTCACACAGATCTAGCAGGCCTCGTGCCAAAATATTATGGCTGGTTGGTAACCTTGAAGGATGGAATAAGGGAAGTCACTTGACATAAGTATAGGTTTTAGCTATTTTTACACTCTCCCGCTTGGATTAATAAAGAATGTTTAATGAATAAAGTCAGAACAAATTAGAGTAGGATTATTCCTAACCCACTCTAGTGTTCAAATATTAGATTATAAGATGTTATTTAAGATTTTGCATGCAGCATTATGTATGTGTTATTTATATGTAATGTGCTACAGCATTGTACTGATCTTTTATTAACCTTGATAATCTCACCTAGCCATTTGAAATAAACAAAGTCAACTCAATCCAGTGGTTTCTAAGAACTCTTATAAAAATAAATAAATAAATAAATAAATAAATAAATACAAATTAATACAGATGTAGAGTGAGATGTAATATTTTATTTTTGTCATGTTATGCCAAGAATTAATTTTAAACTAAATGTATTTTAAAAAACAAACAAACAAACAAAAAAGTTGATTAAAATAGACTTAAATTTAAAAGCTGATTAAAAAATTTTGGTCAATAGCAAATAGCAACACAAAACGACCTACATTTCAAGTGGAACAACATACTGTATATAGCACATTATGCTACAAAACAGTATTGTATTGTATTTTACTTCAGAACACGTTATGTATGTTAAAGCTTTTCTACAAAAGAACATCTACTATTAAAATTATTAAAACAAGTACTTTGCAGAAAACATTCAAGTGTTTCTGCCCAAAAGTGAAAAAAGGAATTAAAAGATTATTTGCAGTCACAAAGTAAGGCCACGCCCCTTAGTGTCCAGTGGTCTGGGTTCTGTATGCTTTGGAGAAACACATTGAATATGAAGTTGAGGTCAGTGCGCTTGGGCTTCCTATATACTGGACAGGTGTACAAGCTGGTGCCCTGAGGTCGCTTGATTTCCGCCATATTGACATTGCTGACAGCGTAGACGTGCACCACTGGCATAGGGGTAAAGAGAACCTGCCACCCAATGACAAAAATAGAAAGTCTCATACAGGAAATTCAATTCTTTTACAAATACAGAAAACGATCACTATTTAACACGTCCCAACTGGAATAATGTGATTCATTTCAGCAGAGGTTAGACAGCTCCCTACATAAATAAATTTGGTTAATCACTTGTATGTGCTGCTGTGTTCACACCAGAGACTCCGCACTATATTTTTAAAAGCATACCTTAGGAGATGATTCTGCCAGCCTGCTGTTCCGTTTGTCCCACCCTGCACCATCCAGAAAGAGTCCATATATATAGACTCCTCCTGTATCTCCTGGAGGTGGTCCCGTCACATCCTCCCGCATCAGTCTTGTTACGTTATTGAGCAGCACAACAGTGTCCAGGGCCCAACCTTTAGCCAGGTTTGCTCGGGTCGTCTCTTGCCGCATAGCCGTTAAGAAGCCCTTACATGAAATAAAGGATCTGAATCACTCAGTTGTACAATACATTGAAACAATGACACAAGCAATATGAAATGTACTTTATTCTACTTTAGGGAAACGCTTACCCTGTTGTTTGTGAGTAATCGTTACTAGAAGTAGTTACTAAAATCAGTCTTCATTTATCATGATCTGGATAATCATCTGTCATTTTAATAAGCTTCAATTAAAGCTGTCTATTATAGCAAAGCTGTAGCTACAGTATACTGTATGTCCTCACCCAATGGAATTATTGATCAATCTATACCTGGGGATTGAAAAATCCTGTCAGCCAAAACTGATGGGGACGGCTTGCAAATGTCCAGCTATGAAATTGCTGGTTTCGTTCAAGAAGCTCAGTAAACCAGAAACCAAGCGTGGCTGATTCCCATGAAATTCTCTGCCACAGCTTTGGAACACGAGCGTCATACATGCTGTCTAGAGCATCTTGAAGATCTTCAGACATGACTATTGTGCCTTTTATTCACAGAAAGCAAATAACCGCTCAAAACATAAGCATAAAACCATATTGAATTTAGATGTCATTTATGAATGTAAAATTTTATTTAAACTCACCATCAATAGCATATTTAAGGTCGGTGAGAGTGCTACGCACACAGCCTATGATGTGCTGCATTCTGTCAATCTCCTGACGCAAAAATATGGTCATCGGGTGGAACAGTCCCATTTTCTGCAAATGTCTCCTCACCTGCATGTGAAAATATAAAACCAGCTATGGGTCTCTTACTTCATGCAAACTAATCCTTGGATTTTTGCACGTTGGTGTTCAGGGTGGGTTAGGATTAGGTTTAGGCATAGCATTACTCATGTAAAAATATACATGTACATTCATGATGTAGATAATTCAGTCATAACTAACTATACCTAACTGTGTGTGTGTGCGTGTGTGTGAGTGTGTGTGTGCACAGGATTAATCAAATGTAGTTTGTTGCTGATGCTGTAATCTGTTTTAAATAGCCAGTGAGGCATACTGCTAAAATGATCAAAAAGACAAATAGACACACAGTAACATTATAACTTACAGCATATTTTTTCACTGAATGTAACATGGACATCAAGTAAGGCATGAGTGTAAAATAAATACATTCATAAATGAATAAAAATAATAAAAAAAATACTTTTAAAAAATACAAATCTGTGTTATTTTATGTACGATAATGGCTTTTCAGTCTGCAGTTCACACAACTGAAAGTCCAAGTGTGTCCTGACACAGTGAAGACAATTATCTCTTAAATATTTCATATGTTTTCATTAGTGATGTCAGCACTGTAATTTGCATCGTTCTTAACTAAAATGAGACAACTTGTATCACTTTTGTGTATAACATGTACATACAGTAGACACACCTGCAATGTTATTGTGTTGCATTAGGGGGACTTTTACTTTTATACTTTAAATAGTTTTACATTTACTTAAGTAAATAGGTCAGTGAGGTACTTTAACTTACTAAAGAACATATTTGTATGTTATTTAAATTAATTAAGTAAATTATTTGATTACTTCTTCCACCACCTGCATATGGGCACCGCTTCTTCCACACACACCAATGGTATATGGGTACGGTATTTCTACCTACATTCATTGGACTCTAATATGTTAATGCCAATATGGCATGTAACAGTAGTCAAACACTTTTTAATGCATGGCAAAATCTGCATAAAGAATCACAGACATGTATCTTGATAGGATTTAAATGTTTGCGAAAATCTAAGAACGATGAAAAACTGTAAGCAATTAGGTCAGTAATTTTCTCATAAAATGACGGGAAAATGCTGACATGGCCAATCCAATTGTAAATCGCTCACAAATCAGCAACTGTAAAAAAGGAGACCCTGTGTACATTTTATTCCATCTGAATAGAGCTATCTTCTCCATTTGCTATTCCATGGGGTCTATTTTATCCTTTATGCAGGAACTGTGGACAAGAAAAATACCTTCATATAAATAAATAGCTTTTTTAAAATTATTATAATTTATTTTACTTGTAATGAAAGTTTATTTTCACTAGATGGTGATAGCATACATCAAATTATTTAGCTTTTTATTGATTCAGGTGGGAAATCCACATGCGTAAATCTCCTCTCAAACGAGTGTAAAGTGTCCTGCAGGGAGGAGTGGATCAAATCACCAGCTACAAATCTTCCCTACATTAGTAAGACATTAGAGGGAGAACCACACTAAGGGCAAACCTTATATGTGTGAATCATTTTTAATTAATGTTTGTATAAACACGGTTATAAATCACCTTTTATGTTTGGAAAACAAACATTTAAATAAAACATATTCAACTGAAAAAAAAAATCACCTACATATTGCACCTTTATTATTCTTTTTATTTAAAACCTTACCTTTTATTTCTTCTTATTTAAAATACTTAAGAGACTTTGATTGAATAATTACTGCAGTAATATGCTTCAGCAGTCAACAAATCTATTCTAACTCTAACTGATACAGAGAGTAGCTTCTTATCTCGTAAGCAACTGCAGTATGTGGGTAGAAGTATCCCATAGTCATGAAAAACATCTTAGTGTGTCTCAGGGGGTCAGATTATAGGCAGTGAATGGTGGTTTTACACATTATTGACTCAGGGGGGCTGAATACAAATGCACGCCACACTTTTCAGATAACTATTTAAAAAAAAAAAAAAAAAAAAAAAAATTGAAAACCATTTAAAATTTTTCTTCCACGATATTCTATTTTTTGTGATGCACTGCCATCAGCTTATCACTCTGCCTATGGCTTACGCTGTCAATATAAGAGAGAAACCAATAGACTGCTGTCCCTGCATGATGTGTCAGTCCTTGTCTGGTTAAGTAAATTAATTAATTAATTAAAATACTGTATCAGCCCCAAAGTGCGTTGGCCCACCAGAAAAATGCCCAATATGCCAGATTACCAATCCAGCCCTGGCAGAATATCTTATTTTCTCCTGTTTTTTTATAAATGGTTGCAGTAAATACGGTATACATTGTGGCATATATATACATACTTAACAATGAGCCATAAGCGCATACAGTGGGGCAAAAAATATTTAGTCAGCCACCAATTGTGCAAGTTCTCCTACTTAAAAAGATGAGAGAGGCCTGTAATATTCATCAGAGGTATACCTCAACGATGAGAGACAAAATAAGAAAAAAAATCCAGAAAATCACATTGTAGGATTTTTAATGAATTAATTGGTAAATTCTTCTGTAAAATAAGTATTTGGTCACCTACAAACAAGCTTTCTGGCTCTCACAGACCTGTAACTTCTTCTCTAAGAGGCTCCTCTGTCCTCCACTCGTTACCTGTATTAATGGCATCTGTTTGAACTCGTTATCAGTATAAAAGACACGTGTCCACAACCTCAAACAGTCCCACTCCAAACTCCACTATGGCCAAGACCAACGAGCTGCAATAGGTAATCAGCTTGATGTGAAGAAATCAACTGTGGGAGCAATTATTAGAAAATGGAAGACATACAAGACCACTGATAATCTCCC
>JAQMYK010000033.1:5530479-5547221 GCA_030014345.1 Clarias buthupogon
GTTTTGTTATTTTGTTTTCAGTTTTGTTTTTTTGTTTTCAGTTTTGTTAATTTGTTTTGCACTTCAGGGCCACCGTATAATATACACTGTAAAAGGAATGTGTTACAAAGCCTTGTACAACTTTCTCACTGACATTCTAGAATGTTAGTCTAACTCTTTGTCTTCTTAACCGTTTTGCCAATTTGTTTTTAATAGAATAAATGAAAATGTAAACTACACTGCTTGACTCTAGTCAAGTCAAACCCACTACTATTTCATTAAACTGCCTTTAGATTTGATTGCAGTGTGTATTCGCCATGGTATGGTTTCAACAACCCTATGCAAAGTTCCAACATTTGGTTCTGTCCAGAGTTACATATACAGTACACGGTGGGTGAAAAGTAACATTAAGGCATTAAAAATTGGTAATAAAGTCCATATTTCTAATACAGTACAAATGTATTGAATCTAATTGTACGTGTATTTTATTACATAGGAAAATGGGGCTGGGGATGGAATTCATGGTCGTCTGGGATATTGCTGAGAATCTCCTGAATCCATGTCCCCAAGTCTTCTAGTATGCGAGACTTTGTCTTGTACACCTTCTCCTTTGCGTATCCCCACAGGAAATAAATCACAGAGTGTGAGATCTGGGTTCTTGGAGGCCATTTATGAGCTCTGCCTCGTCCTAGCCAACATCCTGGAAAATGCTGGTCTAACCACGCACGCACGCACAGGAAGAGCCAGATAGGGTGGTGCACCATGAGGTGGTGCTTCAGTGATACTACAAGATCAATAGCCATTAAATATTGTCTAGTTAATTTTCACCCACCCTGAATTTTTGGTCGAGATCCCATTCTGATTAATAGGCATATAGACCTTAAAAATCTGCAAGTTTTTAATCATGTTAGGGTTATGACTCTATGGAAAGCAATTCATGTGTGAAAATTGAAGAGTGATAACATGATCATTCTGTACATTCAGGTCTTCAACTGACATTTTATTTATCTGACCAACTGAAGCAACCCCAGATCATAACACCGCCTCCAGATGTTTGTACAGTACAGTGGACACTATGTATGATGGATGCTTCACTTCATGTGCTTCCATTCAAATGAGACAACACCACTGCTCTGAAACAGTAAAATAATCTGGAATGATTCCAGTCATTTCAGCAATCTCTGACTTGCTAATTAGTTTCTTTGCTTGATGCAGGCCAATAAATTCCAACATGGCTTATTTAAGAAATGAGAAGTTACTCAGTGCATCACATTAGAATGAAAAAAATATTATATATTAATTACTTAAATAAATAAATCCAACCTTTGTTGTTTAGGCAATGTGAAGGAAAACTTTTTTTTTTAAATGTTACCTGTGCAATAGTGCGGTCAGGGCACCAACTTCTGATCAGCAAAAGCTTGTGAAAGGCATCCAGACTGTCATATCCATCAGGAAGTGCTGCATCCTCTGGAGCGGCTTCCTCAAACCAGGATTTCCAGACCTTGTCATTACAGGCCACCTGATGTAGAAGTTTAATAAAAGGATGCAGACTAGATAGGTGTACCAGGTTTAGCCACGTCATATCCAGGATCCATCGCTTTGGCTTGGGCTCGACGGAGTTCAAGTCAAGAGATGCTCCACCTAGAAGGAAAGGTATACAATTTTCCACGTTATTTTATTACAAAAACTTGAATGAATTGTTAATATTAATGAATCAGGAAATGATTCATATAATTATATTTGTATTTGTATTTTTGTGAAGGAGCTTTAGAGAAAAAAAAAGAAATTGGATTTTTAAAAATGTAAACAAAAATATATACAAGGGGGTACCGTGGGTACCAATTATATCTCAGTAGTTAATGTTCATTGGCGGTGATTAGGAAATTAGAAAAAATAGTTTCAATCCCCGACCTTGCACTTAAACTACAATCTTTTACCAATACATGTAATCTGTATCCTGTATCAGGTACGAAATGTACAGTAATCTAGCAAATTATAATTCAGCATTAGCTGCAAGCAAGGCTAATTAAGGCTGCGCTTTTTAAAAAGATAGGTCAGGGTTCAGAGTGATCACACTCACTGCTTGTCAGTCATAACTCAGTGTGTGTGCGTCACGGAGGTGCAAAGAACATTGGCTGGTTTAGAATGTGAGCATTATGTGAGTTGTAATAAGTATTATTATGAGCTCATATTTAATGTTGATCCTCCTTGATGTTCAAATACTCAGACATGTTTGTGTGCATTGTGTTATGTTATTTTTTTTATTTAAGGATTAAAAGATTTTATTCAGCATGATTGACTGAAAAAAAGTTCTGCATATATATACTGTATACAGTACTGTATATTCATGCAATGACAATGTGTTTAACCTTACAATAGCATTTTCATTCCTAGTACAAAGACAGGATTTATGATACTATCATCAGTATTAACAATTACACAGTACACTTTTAGTTCTACATTATATATATATATATATAGAAATTACTGCACATACAGTATAAGACAATACTTGCTGGGTATCTGTATGTTGTAGCTGTCATACTAAACTTATGAACGTACCTTTAATAAATGCATGAAACTCGCTGTGAGAAATATTTTTGGCTTGAAGGTCTATCTTCAGTGCCAAAAGAAGGGTGAATAGGAATTTGTGATCTTCATACAAGCCTCGAACTGTATAACGGAAAACCTCAAAGGTCAAGAAATCCATTATGTAATCGAGTCTTTTCTGGGTAATTTGAGACTTTGGTGACTTTTCCAAGGAATTGTCAAAAATATCAAGGAATTGTCTCAGTGAGGTCTGGTACATGACATTGACCAGGCTCATTTCGACAATGAGAAAATAGAGGATGCTGCCTCTTGTAGCTATTGGACGATATTCCTCACGAGCATGATTGATCTTTATTTCAGTTTCTGCTGCCACTGATAACTTCTCCCTTACCTTGGAAAAAGTAAACAATAAAAAATAAATACACAAGGCAATATAATGTACTAGTATTGGATTACTAGTAACAAATAATACTGTACTAACAGAATTGTACTAATAGTATCATTAGTATTCTACTACACAAACCACATGAAGAATGTATATACATATATTTTATTGTAAATTTGAGGGTTTATTTAAATTTGTTTTTATAAATACAGGGGTGAGCCCTTTTATTTTAAAACTTCTGTTGGCCCAACTGTCTTATCAGTGCTTTCCATTCAAGGCTACTGTCTCCCCAGGCACTGCTGTGTAGGTGTGAGCATGTTACATAAAAAATTGTTAAATAATCCAGAATATGTTTTATATGTTTGATCCTTCAAAGTAGCCACCTTGTGCTTTGATGACAACTTTGCACTCTCTTGCCGTTCTCTCAGTCAGTCTCATGAGGTAGTCACCTGGAATGGTTATCCAACACTCTTGAAGGAGTTCCAGAGGTTTTAAGTACTGACTGGCTGCTTTTCCTGCACTCTCTGGTCCAACTCATCCCTTCATCCCTAACACTCTCAATTGGATTTAGAATGGGTGATTGTGAAGGCCAGGTCATCTGATGTAGCACTCCTTCACTCTCATTCTTGGACAAATACGTCTTACATAACCTATTCAGTAGGTGTATTTGGGTCATTGTCCTGTTGGAAAACAAATGATGGTCCCACGAAATGTAAACCAGATGGGATGGCATGTTGCTGCAAAATGCTGTGATAACCAGGGGAGTATGTTCTTAATTTTGACCGTCACCAACAGTGTCACAAGGAGAAAAGCAGAATCACACCTCCACACAATTACAATCCATGCTTCACAGTGGGAACCACACATTCAGGAACCATCTTTACACCCTCTCTACATATAACAACGATGTGGTGGTTGAAACCAAAACTCTCAAATTTAGACTCATCAGATCAAAGGACCGTATTCCACTGATTGAATGTCTATTCCATGTGCTTCTGGGTTCAAGCAAGTCTCCTCTTAAATAATGGTTTCTTTGCCACAATTCAACCATGAAGACCTGACTCACCCAGTCTCCTCTGAACAGTGGCTATTAAAATATGTCTGGTGCTTGAACTCCGAGAAGCATTTATGTGGGCTCTAATTTGAGGTACTGTGAATTAGGGGTTTCTGAGACTGGTCATTCTTATACAGTAAATGTATCCTTTGCAACAGAGGAAGCTCTTGGTCTTTCTTTCCTGGGACAACACTCATGAGAGTAAGTTTCATTACAGGGCTTGATGGGTTGGACAACTGCACTTGGGGGTGCATTAAATGTTTGAGAGATTTTTTGGACTGACATGCCTTAAAGTAACAATTTGTCTTTTCTCTTTACATACAGTAACATAAAGTACATAAAGTGTTTCTTGTCATAAAATAGACTTGTACAGTAATTGTAGTAGCACTTATAGGGTTATTGGCTCTGTACCCATCCTTCCTTTGCACAAGACAACTGATGGTCTAAAGCACATTTAAAAGGTAAGAAGTGTCATAAAGTGTGATTTGAAAACCATTCCAGGTATCTACCTTGTGAATCTGATGAGAGAATTGCATGGATGTACCAAAGCTGTCATCAAAGCTAAATGTAGCTACTTTTAACATCTAAAATAAATCTAAAATGTAAAAATATTCTGGGTTGTTTAACTTTTTTTTTGTTTACTACATAATTACATACACTTTATTTAATTGTTTGGATGATTTCTGTATTAATGTACAGTTAAAAATAAAGAGAAATATAGTTGCAAAGCAACGATGATCATTTGTTTTGAGCATGTTAAGACCTCCAAAACGCCCCAGATCCTGGAAAAAACCTTCACAATATCATGTCACTCAATGTGATTTCACTCAATATGATGTCATTCAGGAAGTGAGTAGCCACTTTTCGGCATAAGTTTAAGGCATTGCCACAGCTGAACCATTTGAGATATCAAAAATGCCTTTGCAATTTTGCATCTTGAATGTCTTAAGATCATATTGGCCCAGTTTGGTGATGATCGTATAAATCCCCTATAAGCAGTATATCAAATTCCATTGGGTGCGTTTTGCAAACATGTCAAAATAACTGTGTGTGTGTGTGTGTGTGTGCCTACCTGTACTGTACATGTATACAATCTTAACCACTGTCACAAATTAAAAAACTTAAAAGCTATAATAAAAAAAAAAAAATGTCTTTTGACCTACATACCTCCTCGGCCGTACTTTTCGTAACTCTGAGTACATCTACCAGAGACTTATCCTCCACAAGGGAACCTTGTGTGCTGGTCAGTTTATACAGCAGATTATCCTCCAGCTCCTGCATCTTTCGCTTGTTGGATGTGACCTCTACCACCAGTTTTACTCGTTCTGATTCCATTTCCTTAACAGAACGGAAAATGGTTTCTTGAATGAATGCATTTGGCTTTCTAGTTATTCATTAGTCTTTTATCTTCGCATATATTCACATACACCTTGAACATTTCCACATTAGTAATGTTATGTTTCCTTAAACAGAAATACAGTAGAGTAAAAATATGTCATGCATTTAGACAAAGAGCCCGCACTATGATATTAGCCTTATTTAATACACAGGTTGCACAATTATTTGTTTGTAAAAAAAGGTGAGGTCCAGCCAGCGCGCATAACATTGACACACACTAATAGATTTACTGTACATGAGATTTACTGTACAGGACAATCTGCTAAAGTTCCAACAGAGCTTCACAATGGTAAGAAAAGTGTTTGAAGTGACTTTGGCATGGCATGGTTGTTGGTGCTAGTATTTCTGAAGGTGCTGATCTACTGGTATTTTCACACACACAACCATCTCTAGGAATTACAGACAATGGTCTGTCAAAAAAAAGTGAGTAGCAGTGAGAGCAAAAATGCCTTGTTGATGCTAGAGGTCAAAGGAGAATGGCCAGACTGCTTTACAGTTCTCAGTCGGCAGCAGTCTCATTAATTTGGGTACCAGCCCATGGCCCATATGTAAGCCCAAACACCAACTGGTCATGTCACCAGGTTCTGGTCAATTTTCATCACCCTTTGATGAATGGAGTGTGGACTATAAGTGTTACTGATAACTTAAAAAAGCATCCACGTGTAGCACTGGCAATAAATCAAATTAATCGACTTCTGCAGTTTATACAAAAACATCCTAGCCTATTGACCTTGGGCACCAAGAGCCCAGGGCTACTCTTATTACTGTGGTACCCCCTCCCATATTCAGCACAGCCTTGAGTTGAACCCTAACCACACTTTTTGTACTTCAGTAAATGGTAGGGGTGGAAACACGCCTGAAGAAATATGAGTGTGATGCTCTACAAGGTTAAGTGACCAGATAGAGGCGAAAGCACACTGAAAAATTCCCCATTGCAACCAGGTAGCATGTGCTCTCTTGAATGGTGATAAGTGGGTTCTAGTGAGAACCGGGGTGATTTGGCCATCGACTTATTTTGGGTTCCGACTCCTTCTTCTTGGGCCACGGGAGCTGTATCTTCCGATGGCTTCCAGAAATTGAGGTAGTAAAGTGCACCAAGTCTACACCTTCAATTGAAATTTGACTCCTCTGTCTCGCAATGTGACTTAAAGAGTCCCTGCCACTTTTCAAGTAATTTGGAGAAGGCCGTGAGTTGTAATGCGAGAACATTATCTCTGGTAATTGCCTTAGCTGAGATCAAGTTTCTTCAAGTTCTTGATAGTTCTGGGCCTGACACAAATTCTCTACAGGTTAGATATATTCTGCAGATTCCAAGTCCATTTTGGATAAAGGGTTAAAATGTTGAAAAGTTCAGTGGCATTTTATAGGAATTAAATAACAAATGTTTATCAGGATGTACATTAATTTTAGCTATTTAAAGTTTAGCATGCATTATGATTTGACCCATAGTCTTACTTGTTTCTCTTTGAGGATGACTCTTCCCAGCAGCTGGTCCTCTAGACCCCTCATTGTGACAGTAAAGTCCACAACTGCAGTTTTTGCGCTGATTTCAGGACTATAGGTTGGGTTGGCCAATTTTGTGGTAATATAGAGTGTAAATCCTTTCATTACATCTACTTCTTTATCTCCTATTTTAACCTGTGTGAGGAATGGAAGTGAACAATATATCAAAACAGATGTTAAAAAAAGAATGCAATTTATGGGATACAATCATTCGTAATGATAATTAATAACTTTTATGTAAATTGCATAAAAAAATCTTAAGGGCAGTGTACGTAAAGGAAAAAAGTGACTAAAGTGATCTTTTATACCCTATATGTTGAGCCAGATTTTGTGAAGTTCTTCTCTAAAACATTGTCCAGAACAGGATCCAGTTCTTCCCCGACATCTTCAATTAGTAGGGGTTTGCCAAGAGACAAAGTATGCTCAAGGTGAGTTCGGAAATATTTGTGGTCTAAAGAAGTGACCTAATGACCAGGAAGTCAAACAACAATAATAATGTTAATACATAATAGAAAAAAATTTGTTTACAGCAATACTGTCTATGACACAATTATATCATTAAATAACTGTACTGTATTTTTGTATTTTGTTCTCAATACCTGTAACTCATTATTACTTTCACGGTTCTTGATCCAGGTCTTTCCCTGGCCTTGAGGGTCAATAAGAAGTGGATATCGGGAGGCACCAGTAACAATGATACCATTCTGAACTGACAGTTCATCATTGGGCAGGGCCTGAAGGTTCCATTCACCTATAGTGACATTGTCTACCAGCATGCTGCTAACATTTAGGCTCTAAACAAAGAAAATGTGGAAAGTTGTGTATTTTGTAAATCTAAACCCAAATATTGATCATTATCCCATGTTCCTTTCATCTGTCAACTTCTCCAAAAATTACACCAAAAAAAGCCTCTCAAAATGTACTTGATTTGCATACCTGACTATATGGAATAGAGTTGATATTCATTTCTTTCTTCCACTGCTCCAGAAGATGATTGCGGTACTCTTGGTTGAAAGGACCAGCATAGGACAGGAACCCAGTAGCTAGTAGTACGTCTCCCATTAGATGCTTTATTTGTCGCTGGAATTCAGTACTGCTCTCTGTCCAGCGGATCTAACAAAGATTTACCATTCCACAGATGCATAAAAATTGTAACTTAAAAATTCATTAAACTATGAGAGAAATCTCACATCCATCTGGAATAAAACTGGGGGGCAATAATGTCTGAATTAGGAGAAATTGTGTTGATTTCCTCCCTGCGATCCTGTGCGAGGTGTCATGACACCCTGGACCACATCAAAATTGTTCCCATTCAAATAACTCATGGCTTGACCCTTGAAATCTAGACTGCTATACTCAGTTCCTGTCAACCCCAGTGGATTCATGCCAGCAGGTTAAAGATGGCATTGAACAAAGCAGAGAAAACAAAAGACCAATTTATTTCAAATCATTTGCTTCCTTTTTGTCCTATAGTTTACCAGGTTTAAGAATGTTGTAATTGTTCTTAGTTATTCTGTAATAATACGAATTTTGCTGTTCTTGCCATGTCTTAAATGATTTGGAAGATGTTTTGGTAATTAGTTATCCTGTTGGAGACATGGTGGCTCTGGCCACACTACTGTACACTCCTTTCGTCATGATTTTGTATAGGTTTTCAAAAACGTGCTGAGTCTGTCCTAGTCCGCACAAGTTGCAGCCAGTTGGCGTGGCAAGTTGGCAAAGAAATATGTAAGTGTATGAGGGGTACAGGCTCAATTCGGCAAGGGTGTGAGGGGAACAGACTGGGAACCGACTGGGAACCGACTCCTCCAGATGCAAATGCATATAATAAAACTGTCTTGCATATGTTTCTTTGTTTATTTTTTTATTTTTCTTCTTCTTCTTTGTGCTATTCTTCTTGAAATTGTACTCTGGCTCTCATGAGAGTTTTAATCTTATAAGACTAGAAAATTACAAAAAAAAAATTTTTTGTGTTTTTTAGTGTGTGATTGTCCATGTGTGTGCTTGTTGAATTCAATACTTTTTATTCTCTTTTATGTGTAGGTGAGGTATGTGACGGTTTGTAAAAGTGTGATGTGATGCTCGCAGACATGCATTTTCTCCAGTCGCTGTTAACTAATTAACTGTTACCTAATGGGGAAAAAGCATAGGATGGAGGCAGATGGATTGGCCAGGGTTTGCAACTTTAACGAGTGAAATGCTGGTGGACGGATCCTGCAGTATAAGTAGACAAGGAGGTGGTACTGAGTCCATCAAACACCAGCTCCACACCAGGGAGAAGCAGAGGGTGATGACGCTCCTCACTCCTCCCCACATGGAGTCTCTCCACAAGGCATTCCCCTTTATTCCAGGAGCCTCATTAAAAGCTGAATGTTTAGGAGTTTATAAAATGCCAAACCATCTTTTGGCTCATTTATATCCACATGCTACGAATGCCAGTTGGTGAATCAGCTGGTAGCCTCAAAAGCACCACTGTGCCCATTACCAATGATTGATGTGCCCTTTGATAGAATTGGCATGGACTTCATTGGGCCATCAGATCTGACTGCATGTGGTCATTGCTTTGTGTTAAATTACATGGTTTCTTAAAAAAAATAGCATAACAGAAAATACAAACTTAAACTTTCATTAGAGTTTATGGGCAGTTGGTAAATTACTGCCACCTAATGGATTAGGATGTGCAGCAGGAACGTGGCAGGAAAAAAAACATGAGACATGACAATCAACAACACAATTAACAATCATAAAATTTCAACGTGATACTTAGATACTTCAGTTGTTTTTAAATACTCCAAACTTGTAAGAAATAAAGCCGCTTTTAAACTATCAAATCAAAGTGAAAATTGCAATGCTCCAAAGTTGAATTTACTGTACTTGAAACAACAGTTTATCTATATTTACTGAGTTATTGTACTGTATCCTTCCTGTTTCAACCACTCTCTCCTAATGTCCTCTCTCATCAACACATTTCTGTCCACAGAACTGACACTCAATGCAGGAAAATCCCAAGAAAGCAGCAGTTATTCAAATACTCAAACTAACTTGTCTAAACAATAATTTCCTGAATGGCTAATTATATATTCTCATAATTAGAATATTCTCATATAATTTGGCACTAACCATTAGTGGATTCCATAATCATAAAAGGAAAGTTTGTGCATAAATTCACCTTTTCTCCACTGAGTCCATCAATGAGTGCCATAGCACTGGACATTTTTCTGCGGCAACTTTCAGCATCATCCAACAGTGACTGCTTCTCATTTACTGCTCCATCATAAAGTGCCTGTAGATACAACATGAGTGATATGAGAGATAATGCAATAAAGCAAATTACTATTTAATATGAAAAATGTACAGGTCAAGGATTACAGTTAATGTTAACATCAAGCATTTAAATATAGACGTGTCAACTAGTTAAACTTAGTTTATTATTGTTATGTGTGAAAATTACACTAACAAGTGGTTTTCTTATGGCCACAGCTGTTTATTCCCAATCTTGTGAGTTCTCATCACACTTGTCTCATCAAACATAGCTGTGATTTTTAAATTTTATTCTCCTAAAATGAATTATTTGGACCTACCTGTGCTTCGTTCAGTTCTTTCTCCTTTTCATCTAACTGTTCCTGGGCTCTGCACAGTTCATCTTGAGCCACACCCAGTCGGGCTTCCTGAAGCTTTAAGTTAGCCTGGGATGGACAGTTTAAATTTTCATTGCATTAAAGGCTAGTAATCTCATTTAAATAGCTTTTCAAAATACAGGCAATAAAAAAACATTACCTTCAAAGGCAAGACTTCTTTATTGATGCTGAAGAAGTCTACCATAGCCTCTGTCCAGGAGCAAAGTCCAGCCACGTTGCCACAAATCCTCTTAGCTGCCTCCAAATTATAATCATCCATATTCAGATAAGGCACAAGAAGCTCGACAACCTCCTCTGTAATTGTGTCCTTTTTAATAAAAGACAACAGTCAGAATATTTTACTGGGTTATTAGCCAAAAATGATATGTGGGAATAATATGACGAACCAATAATAGTATATACAGTATACAGTATACTTTATATACTGTACAGAGTCAGCCAAAAGAAAAAATGTACAGGATACACACTTCAGGGGAAAAAATACTTGTATAAATATTTTAATACTAAATTTACATTTAGGCATTTGCTCTTATCCAGAGTGATTTACATTTTTATCTCATTACACATCTGAGCAGTTGAGGGTTAAGGGCTTTGCTCAAGGGCCCAATAGTGGCAACCTGGTGGTTGTGGAGTTCGAACCTGGGATCTTCCGAACCGTAGTCCAATGCCTTAACCACTGAGCTACACCTATTATATTTAACATATAGCAAATTTATTGCTTTATGTTAAATACTGATATACAGTGTATGATAATATTATGATAATTATATGATACTATAAATGATATTACTGTATATTAATATAATATACATCATACTATTTTTCTTTCCCTGAAGTGTAGGAACTGACTCTGTAGAATACATATACAACAGTACATATACAATATTTTGAAGACATGACTTTGCTCCCTCTACCATTATTATTTTTCTTCACTAGTACAAGTTTGATCTTTTTACTGTATAGTTTTATAGACTCGGCCTGAATGCTGCGTTCAGTGCTGGTTAGTTTCCCCCCACTGTCTATAGTGAATGCACACTACTCTAGCACATAGCAGTGCTCCTCCCTCCATGATTACTTTGCCATCTGGAGAGTAATTAAACACATTTAAAAAGCTTTAACAAATGATCAAAGGAGGACAGAGGACTGTGACCTTGTTCCCAGACCGGTGTGGCCCAGCATAGCATGTTTCCATTAAGTAGTGTCAGAAATGTACTGTAGGGACTTCCTTTTGCTTAATCAGTCCCAAATGATTGGAGAAATAGAGTGAACATTGTGACAGAAAAGCTTGGCCATCTGCCACCTGCGTATTTTTATTTCAGGATGGGCAATGAGGACATTTATGAGGTCAGCTGCAGGTGGAACGAAACATTTTTTGTGTAAAGATTGATTCTTTTGAGGATTTTGATGGTGGGGTAGAAATGAACCATACAGTATTTGGCTGTGGTAAGCTGAACTTCTTCAGCTGCCACAGGAATTACATCCTTTGTTGTGCCTATTTTGTTACGGGGTTGATGTTTCGCTCCCACTAGT
Source organism: Clarias buthupogon (assembly GCA_030014345.1). Lineage (NCBI taxonomy): Eukaryota > Metazoa > Chordata > Actinopteri > Siluriformes > Clariidae > Clarias > Clarias buthupogon. Next base: position 5,542,517 of record JAQMYK010000033.1, read on the forward strand.
GGTCCTGGGTGATGGTGGTCCAATTCTCTCCTGAATTAGCAGCAAGGGAGCAAACAATACACTACCAGGTACAAAAAAAAGATATTTCTTCCCAAAAGATACTGTATGTTTCCTGAGTTTATTCAAGAAACAGGCTCTAATGCACAACAATGCCCCAGGACAGTGATGAACTGTTTTATAGGTTTATTGGAAAAAAGAAAAAAATACTGTATTGTTTCTTGCCATAGCAAAGTCGAAGCAGACTGTAGCTGGTGGTGGTTCACTGTTGTGTAGTAAGTCATGGAAGGGTTTTCAGGGTAGTTCTAATCAAGTCTGATTTATTTTATTCTTCTACAGACATGGACAAATTTGTTGGTACCCTACTTTTAAAGTAAGCAATACCCACAACGGTTGCTGAAATAACCTGATACTGACAAATGTAATAATAAGTAGTAATTGAATACTGACTAGCATCAACTAATTAAAACCACACATTACTTTTGAATTCAACAGAATCATTAAAAAATTTACAGTAACTAATGAAATTGGTCTGCACAAATGAGCTGGTACCTCCTAGAAAAGACTGAAAATAATTTGACAATAGTAACATAAATGGTGAAAAGTGTTCACTCTGCTGGTATCACGGAGCAGAGAAAGCAAAGGAGAGCGTTGGCTGAGAGCAGAAAAATATATATATTTCCAAGCACATTAAAGGTAAACTATATAAGACCCTCACCAAAGCAGCTTAATTATCCTGAGACTATAGTCTCTAATATAATTAAGAAATAGATGTAACTCCCTGGATGTGGCTGAAAGAGGAAATTTGACACCAAATCGAACAAAAAACAATTCATATTTTGTGTCCGATCACAAAACATCATTGTTTGAGCAAAAGTGGACTTAATGGAAGACAACGCAATAGGACGGCACTGTTGAAAGCAAATCATTAAAAAGCATACTACTAGCCAAACATACTACACAGTGTCAGAAAGCTGGGTCTCAGTCGCAGGTCATGGATTTTACATTAGGTGATTTCAGTGGTTCTTTACAGTTACTACTTTCCTGCTTTACGGCTTTAATGAATTACTGTATAAGACCCGCTAGCACTGAATTAGATACAAATAACATTTTCAACATGTATTTAATGTATATGTTGAATTTAAGTGACCAAGTGAGCAGTTGAATACGACACTCAGTGTGCAAACTGACCTTGTTAAAATTAAGAAGCATGCCGAGAAAGCCGGAGTTGTTCATGAGTTTTAGGGCTTCACTCCAAGAGGGTTTTAGGCAGGACCTTTCGGTGTCCATGGTGACAGTATCAACCCGGCGCTGGAATAGCAGCAACACACAGTCCATAATTCGCATGATCAGATGTGGAGGCTTCCCCAGTTTACGCACTGTTGCAATGTCTGCCGGCTTTATAGTCTGAAAACAGTAAATAGAATATAACTAAACATATAGAAATCATTCTAACATATCGTTAACATTCAGACTTTTAGAATAATAATGAAATAAACTAAAATGAGAGGATCACACAGACAGAGTTGGTAAACATTTTCTTTTACATTTATGTGAAATGAGGTCAACACTATCCTTACAATAGATGATATCATCCATTTATAGCACACAGTCCAGCAAGTCACCAGTGTTTATACGGACTATGAAGCTCATCCATTCAAAACACCACTGCAGCATCTCCCCAGCCTCACTTGAAAATCTCACTTTATTTTCTACCCACAGGCAGCTTCTTGACAACACATTTGTAAAGGGGTTAGAGGTGGACAAGGTTAAGGTCACATATCCAGGAGAGGTAGAGGTTATATAGCAGTTCTATTAAGACTAGTGTTTTATTGTCTCTTATAGTTTTGCAATTCCCATATGAAGTAAAAGTGAGATCCTATGATTCAAGACCTCAGAAATAAGCAATAAACCATCTAGGAACCTCAGTAGACCAACAAGGGACCATGTAGGCTAATGGTGGAGGCCACTGGTGACCATTAGCCTACTGTACATGATGGTGACCAATGTTTATTGCTATTTCTGAGGACTTGAATCACAGGAATCACTTGCCCACGTTCACTTCATATGGGAACTGAAAAACTATAAGAGACAATAACACACTGGTCTTAAAAGAACTGCCATATAACATTGTACTTATTCCCATTTTTACAGCCGTGGTAGGACTAGGACCTCAGGTCAACATTCACACGCAAATTCACACTAAGGGCAATATGGGAACACCAATTAGCCTAACATGTCTTTGAGCTGTGGGAGGAAACCAAAGTACCCGGAGGGAACCCACTAAGCACAGGGAGAACATGCAAACTCCATGCATGCAGAGACCCGGACCCAAGGCAAGGTCAAACCACTAAGCCACCATGCCACCTAATTAATATATTAGTGTGCAGATTTCCTGCTTCACTGATGGTATCACATGCAGTGGGTAAAATTAACAGTAACAACGATGACCTGCAAAACTCTCTGAGCAAGTAATGGGGTCAAAACCTAACAGCCAATAGTTCAACATGCCGGCATCACATGATCCTCCTCAACCTAATATGTCTGGGGCTGCACCTGTAATTTTTAGTAATAAGAGCTAATCCACTTTATCTCTTCTTCCTGCTTTTGTTGGAGTTCCTAAATCTGGCTAAATTCACAAAAGAACCCAGTCTTGTCTCTGTTAAACATTGCAGTGGAGCATTGTGCTAATAAGTACAGTATACCCAGCTTGAGCTTCAAAGTTTCAAAGACAGGGCAATTTTAGTAAGGAAATATAACTTTTTTTATAAGGAAAAAAGAAAATTATGCAAAGGTCACTAATGCTGATGCACTTTTGGCAGGCTGATGCCCGTAACATGGCCATAAATTTTATCATGTCATCGTTAGCAATTTATGAACAATTTAATTTAACAAGGTCTAGGAACAGGATGTGAGTGTAACAACCAGGGAAAAGTATTTATTATTACAGTACAGTTCTTTTATGATTTTTTCTTTCAATGATCTAATTTCATCACTTACTTGTAGAGCAGCCTCTGCAGCATCTAAAGCAGGTTTTGCAGCTTCCAGTTTTGCCTCTGCTACTTTTTTATCCCCAGCTATTTCATCCACAATAGCTTGGGCCTTGTCCTTCACTTTCTGGACCTGGGTCTTAACCTTCTCAGCTGCTTGTGCTTTAACAGTCACCTCTTGGAGGACTACATCTGCTTTATGAGATGCCACTTCCAGTTCCTGTTCTTTCACAACTAGTTCTTTGGACAGTTGGCTGATAGCTTGCTCTGCTTCCATTAACCTATCAAGACCTGCAGGAGACATTTAGCGTGTTTATATGTACAGTACGGAACATTTTCTTACAGTAAAGGTAATATTACAATAAATAATATTGATTTCATGACCTTCAACATTTATATCCAAGTTATGTTCTTTCTTTCTTTAATGATCAATTTGAACTTAAACATTCATACCTGTGTTCATCCGTTTTGCCAACATTCCCACATTTCCAATCTTCTCATGGTAAATGGTCTGATATCCTTTAATAAAAGATAAGTATGATTTGGGTGTAACATAGGTCTGCCTTCTGTAGCGCTGAAAATATTCAATACATATCTGTGCCACCAGATCCTGAAATGTTCCCATTGTGCTGATCACATTTTTTTTCACGTTCTCGGAGCACTGAAAAGGATAACTGGCCAGGAAATGCTGAGCAACAGCTACTAAAGCATCCTTTGGCCATCTTTGGAACCAGTCCACCGTGCATCCAGAGATCAAACCAGGGAACCGCAATGCACGAGAACGAAGTTTCTCCCCAACAGGAGAGAAACAAAGAACGACATGGAGGTTACTGCGTACTCTAGACAGAAAGTAGCTGTACAAATTATCAGAGGTCGGAGGCATGCGAGGATGTTGGCGCTTCATGAAGGGAATCAAATACTGAGTGATTTCATCAATTTCATCTCGAGCAAACAGATTGGAGACCTCACCAGATGCCACAAGGTTATTCATGTACTCAAGGAAGGACTCATCCTTAACATCATTGTCAGTGAAGATAAAGGTAACACCTTTGCCTTCCACTCCTGCAATTCTGTACAAGGTCTTCAGGTCCTCCAAAAGATTACTCACATTGTAGGTTCTTTAAAAAAAATTGGAAATAGTAAATATTTATTATAAATACAAATATAATACAAATATACCCCCATATTCAAATGCTTACCGTGTGAGAGTAATCTGAAAAATCTGATAACCAGCAATAAAGGAGGCCAAGCGTGTGAGACTCTGCTTTCCTGATCCTCCTACACCAACTAACAGGGCATTACCTTCAGGAGTGCGAATTATGCGCGATATCTTCACCAGGTGAAACATTGCATCCTGTCAGACAAGAATAATAATTAAATAGATTATAAATTAATAATATAAATAGATTGTCATCACATGTATACTGTATATACAGCGGTACCTTAACATACGAATGCCCCACTTTAAAAATGTTAGCAAGGACGGTAAGAAAAGGGAGCCACTTTTAGTTTGGTTTTTAAAGCAGCCGGTGCCAAGACGAATCATAAATTAAGATTACGTGTGATTTAATGTCGATTTAACTGGGATTCTGCTGATTGGATTAGGTGGGATTCTTGGATATCGAAAAATCTTAAAAGCGGTCAGTCTCAACCCCAAGAGACTGGCTGGCTGGGAAATAATGGTGACGAGAGCTGTCAGTAATCAGACTGTGGTTATG
>JAQMYK010000033.1:5593764-5619932 GCA_030014345.1 Clarias buthupogon
ATAACAGTTGATGTTAGTTAGAAGAGACCAACTGGTCTCTTCTAACTAACATCAACTGTTATAGCTGACCTGCCTGCCACCTAACACACAGTATAAATGCAGATCTTTTAGTATAGTATATATTCTATACTATAGACTATATTCTATACTATATATTCTTATATATTCTTTTAGTATAGTATATATTCTATACAGTATAGAATATTTCCAATGGGCACATCAAATTAAGTAGGGAAGTGCATGAAGTGATGCACTCAAAATCACATATTGGCCACTGTAGTTGCTAAGACTGTAAGCCACTGTAGTTGCTAAGACTGTCCTTATAAATGTATACAGTATGTGTAATCACTCATCTAAAATGTCTAATAATTAATAAGCACAATAAAAAATATGCTCCCAAAAATATCCTAATGCATTAGATATCCTGTAATGTAGACAAATTTAGTTTTGTAGTTGGCCAGGTCATGCACTTGCTCCCTAACTGACTCCATTACTACTGTATAAAGGAGTGATGATCAGAGTTTCTGAGATTCGATTTAATGAGTTTTATGGGGTGAAAAGGTAAAACTATTTCCGGCTATATCTCACCTCCAGAGTAAGACAACATACATTTTGTCTTTTATTCCTAAGAAACAGAAGACAGAATTTCAAGTGTGCAGTAAATGTCGACGAACGAAAACTTGCTTGTGATTCATTTAAAGCCTCACTGGACACAAATTAGAAAACCAAACAGGGTTTTTTGTCCCATTAAGTCACACACCTCACTGCTGTCAGCATTATACTCACACTAGGCTTAAGGAAAAAAGAGCTCTTTTAAGATTCTTTAAACTACTGTATATGGCCAAAAGTTTGTGTCCACCTTCTCCAGCCTTCTCCACAAGTTTGATGCAACTTGGTGTAGCCTTTTGATTTCCCTTCACTGCAACTGAACTTTTTGTAATATATTGTAGTTTGTAAATTGAAATAAACAAAAATCATGATATCACATTAATGGGAGGATACTACAGAATCTGAATCAGGAGATGTTTAAAAACCCTTACAGGATGTGGCTGTTGAAAGAAGGTATCCAGTAGTGTATGAAGACATTGATACAAGCCTTGTATTTGCCCCTTAAACTCTGCATAGTCGCTGTCGAACTGAGAGAGGAATATCACATTGCATGACATGCACAGAAAAATATAATAATATAGAAATAACAACATCTGGAATGTAATAATAAAGAAATAACATCTGGAATAACTTCTATGTCATACCTCCGTTTTGCGCTGATCCAGCATATTGTATGTTTTCGACTTGATGTTGTTTACAATAGTTTGGAAGCGTACATGTACTTTTTCAATGCCTTCCAATTTAATTAACTGCAAAGCTGATAGAGTTTCTAGAGTTGTAGTCAAGTCTGCAATACTCTCCAGGCGTTTGCAGAATGTATCAAATTTTCCAAAGACATAATTGTCGCTGCCCAAAAAATATAAATTATTATTATTGGAGATAATTATACCAAATAAAATGATTGTATTTTCATTACATGTTTAATGAAACATAGTAAAATATATAATACAGACTGTAATTTTATTAAGTACAGTTATTTTAAACCATCGTTGTTAAATGAGCATAGTAGGATATGGTTAAACAATTCACACCACAGCGATTTCACACCAGTGGTCATTGCTATAGGAGGAAGATACTTTGCTGAGGCACACAAACTTATGCCACCAACAGGCAAACTCCATACACACACACACCAGAGGTAGAGATATGAGGAGACAGTGCTGAACCATTATGCCATCCTAAAATAGATTAATGCACTTGATACAGTATACTTTGTTTATTAATCTGGACAAAATAATCCAACTGTGGCAAATATACTAGATTAGCCATGATTTTTTAAAAAGCACTTATGGGACCACAATTCCACATTAAGGATTTTCAACATTTGAATATCATCCCTACAGTGCAGTAAAGCTACTCCAGCATCATGCTGTAGGGTGTGGCTTCTCATACTATAAACTGATGGCCAAAAAGTAAAACTTTTTGAAAAGACAATTTGGTAAAACATTATAATAATCTGCACCAAAAGTGGTTGGGAATGCTTTCAGAAGCCTCTAGAATAATCAAAAATAGCTAGTATAGCTTTAAGTGTTGTATACCTAAATTCAATCTTTTGTTTGGTGGGGTCCTGTTGGAGGTCTTCCCATATTCTTTGGAAGCACTGCCGGTACTGCTGGTTTAGCTGCAAACATTCACTGATTCTCGTCAGCATTTCTTTCCTGTAAGAAGCAAATTAATCTTAAACAATTACACACATGTTGTACTTACAAAAATATGAACCTACATGACCAAAAATATATGGACACCTGACCCTCAATGCTATTTGTAGGCTTTCCCAATACCACAAAGCTAAAAGTTCCCACAACTGTCACCAATGGCATTTGGCAACCTCATTAAACACTTCTGAGATCCACAAGAATCCTGTGTTTTAAAACGAATGTTTTACGCATTCTCACCCAAGACGAGGTCCCAGTTTTACTAATAAAGCCTCATTTAAAAATCAAGCTACAATTTTTCCAAAAGAGAAAATGTTATCAAAAAAGCTAAATAGGGAAAAAATATCTTTAAGATGTTTAAAAACCACAAATGGGTGTGACAGCCAGGTGTCCACATACTTTTGTCCATATAGTGGATTATGAAAGTTGCACCACAATTCTAATCTTCCTTGTATAGAAAAAAAATAAAAATAAATCAGGATACTGAAAGACTGCATGAGAAAAAGAGAAATCAGTAAAACCTGTATGTTTGGTTAAAATTCCCCAATAAAGATGTCCAGCTATCACCCAAATATAAATTAAGATAATTTTACATTTATTTGGTACGGCCAACCCCAACCTTGTGGTATGAGTTAAGTGTAGGTTGTATAAGGCTACTGTATGTTCACATTGAAGGCAAAAGTGGCCCAAATCTTTTTCTCTTTTTTTTTTGCGTTCAGATGTGACTCAGATCTGATTGTTTCATACTGGTGTGAACGGCACAAATCACATCACAAATCGATTTCAAATGTGGTCCTAAATGAGATATTTTTTGCAAAGTCAAATCGGAATTTATTCTACTTTTACGTCAGTGCAACTCAACATTCATCATAGTGTCATGTCATGTCATTGGCTAGGACTGTAAATGGCCCTGTGTGTCCATATGCTGTCCATTCTCCCTGAAATTCACTCAACAAGCATCACGTTATAATATATTGAAGTGCACTAACTAAATGGTATTCACCTGTCCAAATCCCAGAGTTTTGTCACTCCTTGAGAAAGGTATTCCTTGCAAGTGCTGACCATTTGATTAGTGACCTTGACAAAGATGGAGGTCATATGCTCAGAGGTATTGTAGGAATAGGACACATTTTGGATTAAAAGAATGCTGTTCAGTAGACTTGGTATGTGTGCCACCATATTCGTCTAAAAAAAAAAAAAAAAAGCAACAGACACAAGGATAAAAATAAATGTCTATGAAACCCACGACAGTATTTTACACAAAAATCATCACATTAAAAATATACAGTACAACTGGAAACTGGACAGGCTAAGAACCTACAGCCGGATGTACATTCATGAGGAGGGGCAACACAAAACAGCGGCCTGAGGCTTGTACTGTACAGTAGCTGATCACAAACTAAACAAGCGAATTGTTAAATTCATAACCACACACAACAGGAAATGGAAGTTCAAAAAATAAAATTTAGGAATTTTTCTCTTTTTTAATGAATCCATTGTCAGAAAAAAAAAGACTTATTACTCCATACATTTTACTCTTTTAAAAAGACTGCAGGCTGTCACAAAACTACTGTTGGTGTGTTGAACACACTGGAAGAAATTGATTTAAAAGTCGGTGTATTTAGTTACTTTATTTTTGTACCTTCTGTAACTAGGGTTGCTATTTTTATAAGGTTTTTATCTCCTACTGAAATAAATGTTCTGCACTGAATGCACTTTATTTATGCCTGAAATAATGTTAAAGAATGACCAAATTTACTTAAATCAGTAGTATTATTTACATGTTAGTACTGCTTTGAGACAATGACCATTGTTAAAAGCGCTATATAAATAAATTGAACTGTCAGGGGGAATTCACAGATTTCGTACCTACCGGGGTACATTTTCCCAGTGCCTTGAAGAATTTCTCTAACGTGTATAGATATTTCACATTATCCTTGGCCTCATTAGCCACAAACGTGACATTTTCATCCTAAAAAAAATAAACAAACAAAAAACAACACCTTAAATTCTGTTCACATTTACATTTCAAAATACACAATCTGTCTTTGTCCAATGATTATGTGAACAAACCATTTCTTTCCATTTATTCAGAGCCTTTGACCTTGCCACCTGCAGAACTCCGATAACTTTCTTTACCTCCGGCTGCTTCATTTCATCCAAAACACTGTCAAGACAAAATAAACAATTAATGTTAAATAAGACGTCAATCAGATCTTTCAAAAATCTGCTATGGGTTAATTTATACAATCATAATATTATCTTGTATAATACTAATATTTGAAAATTTGTACCACTAATTATTAAAAGATGCTATATTGGAATTTTAAAAAATTATTTACATTTACATTATTTACAATTTATAAATGTTGATGTACAGTAAGAATAACTTCGGAAAGATGATAGGGAGAGAAGATTTTCAAAAACGGGTTGAAGCCATAGCTGTAGTATGTATGTATTAGGAGTCTGAGAAGGCTCATTTACAAAACTGTACTTGCTCTAATGACTGGAAATTCTGGACAGGTCTTGTGTCAGCCATTTTACAGACAATTCCCAATGCCGCTTCACTCTACACCCTATCACAGTTTACTGAGAGGAAAGAAACGTATCACTCAGGCCTCACGTTGCCTTCAGGGGCAATAATGACCAGTCAATACTGTATGTTTTGAGGAATGAGAGAAATCTGATATGATTCACTCCATCTCTGACTGGTCTGACTAAAGTGATGGGTAGTGACTGACCTCCCTAAATTCGTGGTCTCTAAAAGAAATAATAATAAAAAACGTGCATTCTCAGGTTTTCACACAGGTATACCAGGGACTGATATATGGTCATGATATCATGAATGAGGATGAGTTCCCCATTGTGTCTAATTCTCCTCAAGGTTTCTTCTTATTATGACATGTACATTAGGATAGGCTACCTCTCTCTCCCCTCTCTGTGAGTCCCTGATATCATAAAGCCACTACATACCGATTAAGCGCGCCCCTTTCCTCTTACTCCTCCTCATTCTCCGTGTCTCATCACTGATTAAAGCACGTGTGCTCTTCTACTTTGGCCTAATGACGCTCCCAAAATTTTGTGGTAGAATCTACCACAGCAGTCTTTATAGCAAACATAGTCTATAATCTTTGCACAGTTGGCGGCATCCGCCTCCAAGCTTTTAAGCTTTTTCTTGTGTAGCTTGTCCACACTACATTTCCACTTAGGTCTCATTTTTGACATGATTGATAGAAAAAAAAGCAGGGGGGTGGCAGGAAAAGATTTTATATTAGTGAAGCAAGATACTTCATCGTTGCAATAGAAGACAAGCCAATTCCTGCAGGATGTGCCAGTTCTTGGCTTAATTAATTTTAGATATTTTATAATCTACATTCTTCATTCTGAAGATTCATCCCTATAATTTTATACTATCTTAAGCTCACACCAATTCGTGATCAAATTCTGTAATGGGGGAAGGCCCCTGAGATGTTGGACTATTCATCATAGAGTTTAAACTGACACCCACAGACCCAAAGGCAGGACTCTGGAGGTGCAAGACCACAGTGCTAACCACTACGCCACCGTACTGCCCAGAGTCAAACAAACAAATGGAAAAAACATAAAAAGCAAACTCTGAGCACCTACCTGTTAAAGATCATCATTTGTTTTTTCCAGTGCTCCAGTTCCACCGAAGGCCCGATGTTATCCGCCTCTTTTCTCATTTGTTCGCTTTCAGTGAGGACCTGCTCTATCTGCTTCGTCCAACCCAGGAGCACCAACTCCAGCCTTTCTACCAGCTCAGAGTTACTTGCTAGGAATGACATGCAATTATACATGAAGTACACACCAATTACCCTTTTTATTGTTTTTTTCTTTGTGTATATATATATATATATAGTCTCATGCAAAAGTTTAGGGAAAATGCACAATATTTTCAGCAAACATTGGTGCATAAGTACTTCTAATGCTATAAAATGAACGAAAAAATAAATAAAAACATTGTTATGGACCCTGTGCAAAAGTTTGGGCACCCTAAGAGTTTCAGAGTCTCAGATTATTTTTACAAGGTTTCAGACCTTAATCACCTCGTTAGATCTGATGTATGGCAACAGCTGTCATTAGTAAATGCCAATTTCAAAACTGAAGATGAGTTCTGGAAGACCAAGAAATCTCTCAGAGAGAAATGCTCATATGCTGGTCAGAAAGACAAGTTAAAACCCCCATTTGACTGCAAAAAACTTGCAGGAAGATTTAGCAGACTCAGGAGTGGTGGTGCACCGTTCCACTGTGCAGCGATGCTTGCACTGACAAGACCTTCATGGAAGAGTCAGCTGAGGAAAACCTTACCTGCGTCATAAAATCCAACGTCAGAAGTATGCAACAGAACATCTACAGAAGTCTGATGCTTTTTGGAAACAAGTGCTATGGACTGATGAAGTTAAAATAGAACTTTTTTCTGGAGGCAAACATCACACCATCTGTAAAAAAGCTGAAGCTGAAAAGAGGATGGCTTCTACAACAGGACAATGATCCTAAACATACCTCAAAATCCACTATGGAATACCTCAAGAGACGCAAGCTGAAGGTTTTGGAAAGGCCAACACAGTCCCCTGATTTAAACATCACTGAAAATTTGTGGGTAGAACTGTGCATGCAAGACGACCAAAGAATACTACAGAACTAGAAGCCTTTTGCAAGGAAGAATAGGAGAAAATTCCAAGTACAAGAACTGAAAGACTTTTAGGTGGCTATAAAAAGCATTTGCAAACTGTGATATCTGCGAGAGGAGGTGTTACTAAGTACTGATTATGTACTGTGCCCAAAATTTTGCAGAGTGCCACAATTATTATTTTTTTTTTCATCTTTGTTCAGTTTATGACATAATAAGTAACTATGCACCAATGTTTGCTGAAAATATTGTGCATTTTTCCATTTCCATAAGAAACTGTGTTAACATCTTTTCAATTAAAAAATCTGTTATTTATCAAGGGGTGCCTAAACTTTTACATATAAACACACAAACACCAATTACAATGAAAAACCACTAGGACGTTGTTTAAAACAGAATGACCTGCAAATCCTTGTTGATTCATATTCAATTGAAAACACCACAAAGACATGATTTACAATGTTCAAACTGATAAACTTGATTGTCTTTTGCAAATATTGACACACTTTGAATTTGATGCCTGCAAGATGTTTTCAATTGAATATGGGGTCAACAAGGATTTGCAGGTCATGGTATTCTGTTTTTATTGACAACATTTTATTTACAAAGCTTATTTTATTGACATAACGTCCCAATTTCATTGGAATTGGGGTTTGTACATATACAGTACATATATAATCCCAATGAATCGCATTTATATTTGTTTTAGTAAAGTTGTGTTTTTTGGTGAATTCCTACAGACTGACAAATGTTTTTTGGAAATGCTAATTTTCTTCATACCCCTGTATTTATGGGAAATGTTCAAAAAGTTCTAAATCAAGTCATGCTAGTCACGTTAGTCTCATTGTTTAGTGCAAATAATGAAATAACAAAAAAAAATTGTCAGTATATTACTTATCATTAATAAGCATTATTTTTTACTAATTCTTTTTTCCAAACTGTACAAGACATATGGCAAATGAATTTGCATGCTTAGTTGTTTTTGGTTGTTGTTTTTTTTTTGTTTTATTTTGTTTTGGGGCGTGTCTTGAAGAAAAATGTTAATCCTGCAATTGGAATAAAATAATTCAATAATAAATCTGTTCGTGTCCAGGTTGATAAATGAGGTCCATTGTTTTTAGATTACCATAAACAGAAGCCCTACAGTTTCACCTGCTAACACAAGTTTCTAATGCAAACTCTGTATCTAAATCGATTTTTAAATTTTGATTATTGGGTCTTTTCTTAACCTGCATTGCTGAAATCTGCTGGTTCCTGAAGCTGACTAAGTTCTGGAGCACATTTAATTCTTTCAAGCTGAAACTTGTTCTCTAAGTTTTTCCTGGCTGAGGATAGACTGCAGATGAACTGGTCAATGGAAAGCAGGAAGTCCTGCACAAAAGAGTCCCTCTGACCCTCTTTCACGACTCCCCAGTCCTGCCACAGAGGATCAATTCAATCAACAATTAGTAAAACTTTGAATAATATATTCTTATATATTCATCACTGACCCAAGGGTTAGGGAAACAGAATTGAAGAAAATAGTTTCTGTAATTTTGGAAAATTCTAAGAGAACTCGTATGATTCATACAGTATGACTTGAGAATATCATTGTGTATTAAATACCTCATGTGACCTGAGTGCAGGATAAGTGACTTGAGTAAAAAACCTTTCCAGACTGTGTAAAAAGTTTCCATTGGTGCAATCAAGCATTCCAAAATTCACCTCCTGCAAAGTGAATATGAGCTAAATAACAGACTACTAAAGCAGATTTTCATAAATAAAATTGAATTGCTGTTATGGTCCCACTGACCTGTGATACATTAGCAGTTGTTATGGCCTTGTCTGTGTTTCGGAGAAAAAATAAACAAGCGCCACTCAGTCTCTGCAGGAGATGTTAAGCCATTGTTAGAGATGACAAATGCCCCATAGCAACAACACAATACAAATAGTGACAGAATTATTAGTATCTAGTTTCTAAAGTGAAGTACAGATTATTCAGTGTTTTTGCAATGAAACAGCTTAGCAATATATACAATGCATCTTAAAAATTAGAATAATATGGAATTAGTTTTTCCCCCCAAAAGAGCAAAAAACTATTCCAAACATTCTAAATTCATTACATGGAATGTGAACTATTTATTTTTGATTATTATGAAATACAGCTCATGAAACTCACCAATCCAAAAAAAAAAAAAAAAAGGATTTACAATAGAGAAATGTCCAATTAAAAAAAAAAAAGTTTTCATGTATGCACTTAATACTTGGTCGGGGATCCTTTGGCATAAGTTATTGCATAAATGTGGCATGGCATGTAGATTCTCTATCTGGTTCAGGTCAGGTCGAGTGGGCTGGCCAGTCAAGCAGAGTAATATCACAGTTAGCAAAGCAGTTAGTGGTGGAAATGGAATTAAAACAGGAAAAGGAAATCAGCATCCAATGGCATGTTGGACCAACATCAGCAGATGACACAGAACCCAAATCATTACCAACTGTGGAAACGTCACACTGGACCTCAAGTAACTTGAATTCTGTGCCTCTCCACTCTACCTCCAGACTGTGACCTTGGTTTCCATGTTAAATGCCAAATTTACTTTCATGTGAAGAGAGAACCATTGAGCAACAATCCAGTTCTTTTTCCAGTGCCAGTTGACCAGGTACGACGCTCCTGATGTTGTCTCTGGTCCTGGAATGGCTTGATACTAGGAATGCACTAGTGGCAACCCATTTCCTGAAGACCTTTGTACATGATGCCTTTTGATGCACTGACTCCATCCACACCAGATTGGGATTGCATGTACTTAAGTAGATCGAGAGATACAAAGTATTTATACTGTACTCTCTGAATAGTACAGTAGTTATAAACTTAAGCTCAAAATGAAATATTTTAATATTTTGAGATAATGGATTTTTGAGTCTCACTTTTTAAACTAAATTACAAACCAAAAAAAAGTAATAATTAAAAACACTTTTCTACAATATAAATTTTTTGAGATGCACTGTGTATTATTTTGGTACACGCATTTGAAATACAAAACACAATGCATTAAGTTTTTTTTTTACATTTAAAGGATTTACACTATGGGACTATGTAAACCAAATCTGGTGAAACATGAACTTCTTTTTGGCTAAAAATTAGATATTACTAAAATCAATATCACTTCAAGAGTGAACAGATGCCAGACTTTACTCAAACACAGATAACACTATAACATCATACACATCATAAGGAAGAGACTTATTTCACTGAGGCGAGTGGAACGCACCGAAGGAAGGGCAAGGAAAGGGCTCGGAAGCGCAGTGCTTTCATTGGCAATCCCTTCGGCTTTACCAATAAACTACTGGGACAGAAGCGAAGTGGCCACCTTGCTTGCCCGATAGAGGAGATTGACAACCATCTCCACCTCAGACACTTTCAGTGACACCTTGAGGGACCATGACCTCAGACCGTGCAGGGATTTGGTGGCGCCACTTGAACCATGGATCCAATTCAACAGCGCTGAACCCATGCTCTGGAACTCTGTTCCCGGTCCCAGTGGGGTCCCTTATAAGGTCTACAAGCAGTGTTCGCAAGTCCTTAGGCATCTCTGGAAGATCCTGAAGGAACAGTCGCTGCGCAATGGAGGTATGCTGAGGGAGTCTGGATCCCGAAGGAGGAGGGTTCTTGCAACATTGAACAATTTCGTATCATCTTGTCGAAAATAAGATCGTGTCCCAAAGTTTGACGGACTTCCTCCGGAAGAACAACTATATTGACACTTCAGTCCAAAAGAGAGGAATCCCAGGAGTACCTGGATGTCTGGAGCACACAGGTGTGGTGACACAGCTGATCCGGGAGGCCAAGGAAAGCAAAGGAGACCTGGCAGTTCTCTGGCTCGACCTGGCCAATGCCTACGGATCTATTCCACACAAGCTGGTTGAATCCGCACTGATAAGACACCATGTTCCTGTCAAGATCCGCAACCTCATTATAGACTGCTACAACAACTTTAGAGCGCGAGTCTCTTCAGGGCAAATAACATCCTCCTGGCATCAACTTGAAAAGGGGATAATCAGCGGCTGCACAATATCTGTATCCCTCTTCTCATTGGCCATGAACTTGATTGTCAAGTCAGCTGAGGTGGAATGCAGAGGACCCAAGTCAAGATCTGGGACCCGTCAGCCCCCCATAAGAGCCTTCAAGGACGATTTAACAGTAATAACATCTGTTCCAGGGTGCAGGTGGCTCCTCCAGGGCTTGAACAGCTCATCGCCTGGGCTAAGCTTCAAGCCTGCTAAGTCCAGGTCCCTGATTCAGAAGAAGTGTAAAGTGACCGACCGTTTCTGCTTTGCCCTGGGAGAGACTACGATCCCATTGGTGACTGAAAAACTGGTCAAGAGCCTGGGGAAGATCTTTAACAGCTCCTTGCTCAGCTGCTACCTGGCTTTCAGCGATTTACAGATCTGGCCTTCCTGGAAAATTCAAAGCTTGGATCTACCAGCACGGAGTCTTGCCAAAAATACTCTGGGCCCTGTTAGTCCATGAGGGACCAATATCAACAGTCAAGGCTAACAGGGCCAAGTATTCTTGGCAAGACTGCCGTACAGGGCAATGCTGCTTAGGGACTGAGGGAGCCCCGTACGGCCATTCCACCAAGCTGAATCTCCCCTTGAGTGGACTAACGGAGGAGTTCAAAGTCACCCGCTCGAGAGAGGTGCTGATGTACAGGGACTCCAGTGATACAAAAGTCACAGCAGCAGGGATCCTGGTGAAGACCGGGAGGAAGTGGCAGGCGCAAAAAGTCATCACTGAAGCTGAGGCGCGACTAAGGCACAAAACACTGGTAGGTTCCGTGGCAACGGGACGTGCAGGTTTCGGTTTTCCAAAACCACGTTACAATCTGGCCCATGGAAAGGAAAGGCACAGACTGATTCGGGACGAGATACGAGCAGTGGTGTAGGAAGAACGATATACCAAAATGGCCAGCATGTCCAAGCAAGGAGCGTGCACCAGGTGGGAACACGCAGACTCCCGCAGAAAGCCGAGCCATTTCGGATCAAGTTTCTTGTCCAATCCATCTATGACGTCCTTCCAAGCCCAGCCAACCTGCACATCTGGGGCCTGGTAGATACTCCCGAGTGCAAGCTGTGCCAGAAAAGGGGCACCCTGGAGCACATCTTGAGCAGTTGCTCAAAAGCGCTAGGGCAGGGGCGGTATCGCTGGCGCCACGACCAGGTGCTAAAGACCTTGGCGGACAAGGAGCGGTGGAGAGGAGCCCCCCTGTAGCTCCTGAGCCCCCCTGTGTCGCTTTTCGTTCCACCCCTTATATGTGCTGCTAACCATCTGCACAACGATCCAGCACAGTAAGACCCAGGCAGCCCCCCAACAAACAATCACCTTTATCAGAGCAGGGCAGAAGGTACAACACCGCCGGTTTAGCCCTACAGGGGGGCTCCTCTCCACCGCTCGTGATTGGCAGCTTCAAGTTGACATAGGTAGACAGCTCGAGTTCCCAGGCAATATCACAGCCACTTCCCTCTGCCCAGATATGGTGTTAACATCAGAGGTTACCAAGCAAGTGGTCATCCTGGAACTGACAGTCCCCTGGGAGGATCCCATGAACGCAAGAGGGCTAAGTACGCAGAGCTCAGCTCGGAGTGCCCGAACAGCGGTTGGAGAGTTCGCTGTGAGCTAGTCGAGGTCGGGTGCAGAGGCTTTGCAGGCCATTCACTGCTGCAAACCCTCAAACTCCTTGGAGTGAGAGGACTGCAATTGAAAAAAGCCACCACAAACATCTTAGCAGAGAGTGCCTTGCGGTGGCTGTGGATCCGCAGGGGGGATCCGTGGAGCAACAGGCCACTTGGACACAAGCCGGGGACTGATCACCCCCGGCTGGGTCGCTCGGGCAAGGGTGTATGAAGATTAAAGACCCGAAACGCCCTATGACCCCAAGTTCTTCACTGATGACGTGTCCAAGTAGCACCAGAAAGTGTATTTAAATTCGAACACTACATATAAGGGGTGGAACGAAAAAGAAATTTTGTAACACTGATAAAAATGGAAGTAATAGTTAAGCTGAGCACAAATAAATTAAAAAGAGTAGTCAGAAACAAGCACATAACTTAGTAAAAGAGCACAAAACTACAATTAAAGGGCTAGCCAACAGAATCCAACAAAAATGCACAGGAGCAAACAGTTTTCACTCTGGTTCCCACTGTATGTTTGCCACTTTATAAATGATTAATAAAAACTTAGTAATGGAGATTTTTTTCAAATGGTTTCACTAAAATTTCATATTTAAAACTAGTGTAAGTTCCCGTCATTGACAGTAAAAGTGTTTGAAGAAATACTTAAAAGGTTAAAGCTAAAAATAATCTGATCGGCTTTAATGTAATCAGAACTTATTAATAATAAGAAATAAAATGTTGTAAGGTTGAATATCTCACGCCTTGTTTACACACTCTGTCCAGTAGTTGGAGAGTGAATCACAGAGGAGTAGATTGGATAAAAAATTATTCCAGTGCATTAAAAATCACTTATACCACTGCAGCGCTGTTATTTCAGGAGTCAAAATATTAAGTAAAAAATATTCATTTAAAATATTTAGTTTAGCTTTTCTAATTAATATCTATTGGTGCAGGTGTTTTTTTTTGCAGTGAGCATGTAGTTTACTAGTATAGCTTATTTTAAAGTCGATTATTAAATCTGGCTTTTATTCAACACTTAGGGTGCATGTTAAACTTCAGGCAGATATCTAAATACTCAAAGGTTTCGTTAAATTCTGTCCATCGGTTGATTTAAGACCAGTTTGACGCATGTACAGTACACTGTCAAAACTTGAGGTCCGTAATCTGGTACCCAACTGCTCATAACTTTAATTTAAATTATGGTGCAGGTTTAACTTCAGGCAAATACCTAAGGACTGGCAAAGGTCCACTAAATTTACAGAAAAAAATTCGGAGACTGGTTTCAGGTCCTCCAATGTATGAAATGTATAGAAACTGAAAGAGCGAGTTCTGACCAATGTACAGACAAAAAAACTTTCTTTAATTTATATACAGTACATTTGTCCAATAGTCTTATGAGACCTATGAACAGTACATAAGGATTATTAAAAGTTTAGACTTTTTTTTCTTTTCAAAAACCTTTAAACAAGTAGAGAGTGGAGATTTGGATTTATAGTGGACAATGTGCATTAACGCTACACTGAAGCAAGTGCACATTTGAACAACAGGACATGTTATATTTTCCCATTTCGTGAACCACAAACAGACAACGAGTTTCTCTTTTCCCACCTCTGCAGTACCAGTAGTAATAAACAATCTTTTCTGGCCAGGTGCTGCACTCTGAGTGTCCATCCAGGGGAATACGTTTCCATGGGGAGACTGAAACAAAACACACATTAGGTTCTGTTTTAATTTCTACTCTGTATGTCAGAGTAGAAAATAAATGACTTACCAGCTGCACTTCTTGATAGTAGAAAAGGAGTCTCTTGGATCCATGGGCTGAAAAGAAGTCCTCAATCATGCTGAACTGTAAGAATACAACACGTTGTTGCACCAATTCCCTTATTTCACATGGCAAGGAATCGTTTTCATCCCACCTTATCATCAGAAATCAGGGCCTCTTCCACTTCCATCTCCCCCAGGCTAATCGTATCTGCAATCTTTACAATGAGATACTTGTGTCTGATGTCTAGCGTAGCTCTGCGCTCTTCCTTCAAAGCTTTAGCCTGTTTAACCATCTCCTTCCTCGCTTCATTAGACAGTAGTATGGAGTATTTTCGAGGCGCCTGAGAATGATTGAATGAATAAATAAATGACTGAATCTATAGCGCACTGTACTTTAAATCCATGTGCAGCTGCAGGGCATCATGTCCAGAAATTAATTCAGCCAAGAAAAATTAGTGACACTCACTGCAGTCATAGCTGTAGGGGACGAGATGCCTGACATCGCTGTTTGAGTGTTAGATTTCATTTTTAAAGCCCCGATTCTTCTATGTCCGGTGGCAACTGTCAGATATTGAAAAAGCAATATTACATAGACACGTACACACACACACACACACACACACACTCAGAGAGAGAGAGAGAGAGAGAGAGATCATAAAAGGAAATAACAATCACTAATTGGTAGCATGGCTGGTAAACTTGAACTTTTTGGCATTGAATTTCGCAATATGAATCGACCGGCTGAAAATGAGCACTGAAATTAGCATCTTGCATACAAGCGTTTCAGGGAATTGAAACCCAGATAACACTGTAACAATGGGGCAATGAGTTTAATTTCACATATTAAGAATTCAGTAACTTTTTAAAAGTTTTAAATATTAAAATTAACTTTGTCATATTTTGCTTGCATAAACCAGCGGCTGACAAACAACAATCCAGCATAGTCTTGCAGTTTATTTTGAATGTTTAGTGTTTTATATGCAAATACTCCCTCATGCATGTTGTTTTAGTCAAGACGTTTATAATTATTCTACCATCATCACTCAGCGAAGTTTGGCTCATAATCTGTTAACTACTAATACCCCTATCTCACCCACGCGGTTTCGCACGGTGGCCATAAGTACGGTTCATCATGATTCACTGCGAGTCGCCCTCGCAGACCTTGCAGAACTTCGTGGAATATCGGGCGGTCACTCCGCTTCTCACTGCGAGTCAAACCGCACCGAGATAGGGGTATAACAGCAGGAATAACAGAGGGGGGCGGGTTATCAGGGGCGGGGCTTGCAGGATGACTTTCACACACACACAACAATGGAATGACTGCTGTCTGGCTCACAAATTACATAAATTGTCTGAATAACAAATTACATTTTTGAAAATATAACTAAATAACTGAGTTCTTAAATGGCAGACCTAACACTTTAGATTACTTGTTACAATCAAAAAAGTAATCCAAGTACTCTAACGCGATCTTAAAAAAAGAATCGACTCTATTATTGATACACAGTCTGCATTTGGATTTTGACATTTTTTAAATCAAAATTTGCACACACAAAACACAGCCGTACAATCTCACAACATCTAGAAAGGACAGTAAATCACTGGAGTAGTTTGTTTCATAAAGAAATATACCAACCTGAATGGGTATTGATGAGTGGTGGTTTTATGTCGTCCAGATCATATGGTGGGTTTCGACCATTTTGACTCACCATTTCATTTGTAACAGCTGCTTCTGTTCCCATCCTCGTTGATTCTGTACCTCCAGGTTCAGTGACTATCTTTGGCTCTACACCAGACCCATCCATTTCTTTATTGTCATTTTCCATGGCGAGTAATTCCCCAATTTTCCATCTACTTCCTCAAATAGTTGCCCGCTGGTGGTGGGTGACGGATGACAATTTAAATGCAAAAGAAATTTTTAAAAAATAAGAGTTCTTATAACTATGCCTACCTTCTTGAAGTGCGACAGGTCTGTACGCGATTACCTGAAGTCAAGTGATTTCCTTCAGACAAAGTTTGACTATTTCTATAGTAACTGCATAGGGTAAATTATTGCCTAGTGAAGTAAAAGAATGAAGGTACAACACCACAACAATAGCAATTGTTTAGTATAGTTGAGGAATGTATTGAAGTATTGTGGATTTTAAGTATAATTTTTTAAATTATGTTTGTTATCTGGGCAACCCAGTACATACAATAAATATACTGTACATGTGTGGCTTTTCATGCCTTTAATAAAACTAAATATTAATTATACATTTTTTAAATCATAAAGATGTTGACTACCTACATGGGAAGAAAATTTGTACAGACTCGTTTTGTTTACCTGTTTGTTTGTTTGATCTATTTAATGCTCACTGCAGTCTCACTATAGTACATAGCTCACTATGGTCAAGAAATTACCTGTCCTATATTTATATCCGGGACTGTACCTTTTTTTTTTTAACTCTTTCCCTGAAAATCAATGCATTTCCCAGTACACATTATGTCACTTATTATATAGCAAATTTTATACATTTACTGCCAGGTCCAGAAATTTTGGAAGTTTTCGGCATTTGACCTCTGTACACCACCACAAGATGTGAGATAACCAATCATGAAATACAGCCATATTAGTACCTCAAACCTCATTTAACGGCTCATAAATACTGGAACAAACTAACACAAAAAGATTGCATTCATCCAGTAAATATACATGTGTGGCTTTTCTTTCCTTTAATGGCATGGAATACCGACATGGGAAGAAAATGTATACATACTAGTTTTGTGTATCTGTTTGTTTGATGGATTTAATGCTCCCTGGCCACAAATGAATACTTGCTGGATGAAATCCTTGGGTTGAGATCAGGTGACTGACTTGGCCAGTGAATCCCATTCTTTGCCTGGAGTAGCTTTGACTGTATGCACAGGGTCAATTTGTGATGGCTTTTGTAGCTTCTGTGGGTTTTTCCCAGTCTGCAGCGGCCAGGACCTACCAAAAGTTTTTTAATGAAGGAAAACCGGATAACCTGGCGACAGGGTCATATGGGCTGTCAAGGCTCACTGATGCACATGGGGGGTAAATGCTGGTCCGTATAGTCTGATCCAATAGAAGAGACCAACAGTAACTCAAATTGTTGTAAAAATTAAATGCTGGTTTTGGTAGAAAGGTGTCAACACACACTGGTCAATACTGTTTTGGTGCCAAAAAGGGGGACCTAAGGGTCATCCATCACCAATTTCATATGTAGATTGACATACAGTCATTAACTGGAACAGAAACGGCTGTTTCGGATTAAACTGGGTAAGAAACACTACTAATGTCAGGTTGTGGAAGACAGTTTCATGTCACAGGTGTCACACCATGGCAAGACTGAGCACAGAAACAATATACAAGATAGTTATACATCAGCAAGGTCTCTTTACAGTACGAGATCACTGTGAAAGCCCTTGAACCTGACATCTTTCCCATGTTATGCGTATATAGATTATATGAAATCTTTATTCGTCATATACACATTACTGCACAGAGAAAATTTTCTTCACACATTCCAGCTTGGGGGCTGGGGTCAGAACGCAGGATCAGTCATGATACAGCGCCCCCACATGGAGCAGACAGGGTTAAGGGCCATGCTCAAGGGGAACAATGGCAATCTGGTGGAGCTGGGGCATGAACAAAGCTACCGCTTCCCCATGATTATATGAATTATAGATTATAATAAATTACACACACACACACACACACACACACACACACACACACACACACACACACACAATGAGCCACACCTGTTCAATATATACAAATATGTAAATGCAGTGAATTATTTATTACAGATATTTACAATATTTCTCATTTTATACATTTATACCTTCTACAATAGTTAGAAATAAAAATAATAATTTCTATGCTTCCACTTTGTTGTTGTTGATGTTATGTGGTTTGTTATATTGCTTACTCAATTCATTTACAATATAAGGTTGAAGGTATGTGAACACCTGTCCTTTAAACCCATGCGTGGGTCTTTCCTTGTTTCCCCAAAGTTGTACATATATGAAATTTAAAGACGGTTATGAAATTTCTAATGGAAACAGTTATTTACAAGCACATTTAATTAAGCCAAAAGAATGAACAGAAAATAACTTGAATGTGAACCAATGAAACATTTTTCAGCTTAAACAGACTGATTGTGTACAAGTGGTTTAGGAGCTTGCCTAGGAAATCTTCACCCTTTTCTTCAGACAACTGGAAGTTTCATTAATGTTTGTTCTCCAAACACTTCTTTGAAGTAAGTGACGTGCTCCTCACAGTGTTCACCTGGAAGAAAAAAAAAACCAAAACATTAGGTCACCCAATGAAGAACAGCATAAACACAACCCAATTCTCCCACAAAATTCTGAAACACACCTACAAGTAATAATAATAATAACAACAATATTAATGAGTAAAGTAAAAAAAAACTAAAATGTATCTGCTGTGTGATCATTCAAAATATTTTAAAAGTCTAAAACAAGTAATCCGCCGCTACCTGGGTTAAATGCAGGATTGCCGCGTAACCTGTAGTTTCTTTGCTCAAAGAATCGGAAGATTGTAAAGAACAGCATTGTGTCTTTAGTCTGCCTTGCAGCATCTAGGAATTTGCGTGCTGAGACATTGTCATGGCCTCCAACGCTGCGGACAAAACGGAGAGCCCCGAGTACTTGCTGTTTTGACAGGAGAACCTCTACAATTTCATCGTTCGCGGTAGACAGCCTCTGTTTTGCACACACAAAGACATACACAAACGTTTTAAAAGTACAATTTTGAAACACTTATGAATGCATTCAGGCATTACAAAAGAACAAAAACATACTTTTACCTTCAGCATATCTAAAGAGAGCTGGTGTGCAGGAGGGTATGTGCTCTCCAGCGACAGCAGTAGGCAGGCCTAAACCAGAAAAATATATTTACAGTGATGAATATAAGTACCTAAATGATCAAACTACCAATACAATGCAGATTGTACAACGCAGATACAATTAAACTTAAGTAGTAATGCGTTTACAATTTGTTCATTTTAATTATATAATCTTTATAAGATGTATTGCTAAATTAAAGAATGGTTTCAGTTCTAAGAGTAATTGGTTGGTTTAATTTCTTTTATCTATTATCTTCAGAGATGTGTTACTGCACACTGAGAGCACCGGAAGCACTAAGAGACTTGTATATTTTATGGCAAGACACACTAGTGTGAACACAAGTTCTAGATGCATGAAGTATTTTCCTAAAACTGAACTCACCAGTGGTTTGGAGTCACTCAGCACATGATACTGGAGGAACTGGTGAAGCATGTAGAAGAGATTATGCTGGACCAGAGTTTTGATAACAAGCTCATAGAAGTAGTGCTGTGTGATACAGAAGAAAGAATGTTATATGTCAGGTTCATGGTTCTCCCTTTACTGCTGCATGTTTTTGCCTGCATTCTTAATAGAACTTGCGATGTTTTATAAATAAAAGATTCATTTGCCATAAACAATTTTATATCCAGATAACGCACTATTCTCTTAGTTCCCTTTTAAAACAGCATTTGTAATGCAATTGACCGACCTGAACGTAACTTTATCAACTGCACAAAATCAAACAACAAATGACTTTTTAAGGGGATTTTAGTTCATGGAAGGCCGGTTAAACCTACACAACACATAATGCTTGTCTAAACATGTGTAGTCTAGTCTAGTCTCTATAGTTAGGTGGACATTATGCAGTCACTAAAGTGTTCAATTTGGTTATTTAACGCATGAATGTTAAAAAACATATATATATATATATTTTTGACATATATATATATACTGTACAGTGTATCATAGATCTTTAGGTATTCTTTAGTAAATTATCTTTTTTCTTTCTTTTTCTTGGTGATCTTAAATTTTAACATACAGTAGCACTGTAATACTCTTTTGACACCTTGTTTTTTTGTATCTTGTTTATATAATTTGTGAACTGGATGCTGTAACATTATAATTTTCCTTTGAGAATAATAAAGTACTCCATCCAATTATCTATCTATTTGAAAACTACAGCACCTGAAGGTTCACAAGACAATACTGGAACCTTAAGTGGAACTTTGATTCATGTTTAGAAAAGACTGAAATAACACTCAAGGTGAGATTGGTGTATGGTTACACACACAACAGACTAACTACGATGGTGCTGTTCTTTCCACCAACTGGGCTGGTAACTTAACATACAGTACATACCATTACGGACATTATAAATTAGGAAGACAATTAAAAATCTGTCTGCCTCTATTAACTGGGATGCTGCTGGATCCTCTAGAGACACAATGATTGAAAGCAATCATCCAAGTCTACACATTCTGCATTGTATCTGACTTTGTACCTCTCCACTCTCCATTTCATCGAGCATTCTGAGAGAACGCTAATTGCTGTTATGCAAGAGCATTAATATTAAATGCATGCTCGTCAATAACTGGGATGTAATTTTTTTCCCACTTGAAATAAATTTGATTCAATAAAATTCAACAGTTTTATATCTTATAATGTTTAGGTTGTGAGACTGTAAGAACTAAGCATCACATGTCTGTCAGTGTATCTGTATCTGACAGTGTATGCTGTACCTGAACTGTAATTTGGAACTGGTTGAGTGAGCGAATGTATTCCATAAGAACAGCAATGACGAACTTATGCGATACATCCTGTAAAATGAAATAAAGAAAAATAATGTTTAACTGCAATTCTTCTCACATGTCTGTGTGTATTGAAAAAACAACACATAAGACCTGAAATAATGACAATTATGTCACTATATATAATTACTTACATACAGTGCTGTGAAAAAGTATTTGGCCCTTCCTGATTTTCTAGACATCTGCATTTTTGTCACTTGGTTTCAGACTTTTAAACAAAATTTAATACAAGACAAAAGAAACCAGAGTAAAACCCAAATAAAACAAAAAACTATTTTAAATGATCAGGTAATTTATCAGAATAAAACAATTATCCAACTGGCTCTGTGTGTAAAACTAATATTTATTTAGTTAGTTAATCAACCAATTTACCAAATATGATTGGAAATTATGTTCAAGTAGACTGGACACAGCCAAGCTTAATTACTGCTGGCGCTGTTAAATGTAAACACCACTTAAATAGAATATTTTCAGCAACAGTGAAACAAATGCGCAAAAAAGTTATTTGGAAAGTGTATATACATTTTAAATTCTGGGACGCATGTAAAACCAAAGCGAGAGCCGCTGTCCCCAAATAAAGAAAACTTAAAATGTGCTAAATCTTCACAGAGGTGGCCAGCATACCAAAAATCCCCCAAAAGCATACCGACAAATCAGCTAAGAGACCTGTGGGCCTCAGTCAACTTGATAAAGATTCACATTTGCCCATTTGGAAAGACGCCAGGCAAGACTGGGTCCATGGGAAAGCTGCACGGCAAAAGACTGATCTAGGTAAACAACATGAGTCCCATTAAATCAAGTGTAAATCTAACAGCATTCTACATTAAGTTCATATCAACTGTCAAACATGGTGGTGTAATGCTGTTGTGTGGGAAAGCTGTGCTGCTTCAGGGAAGTCATAAATTACTAAACAATTAATTCTGCTCTATCAAAAATTTCTCAAAGAGAATATCTAGCCATCGGGTTGTGATCTTAAGCACAACTGGTTATACAGGAAGGCAATGTTTTTAAAGCACAAGTGCAATCACTTCTGAATAGCTCAAAGAAACAAAGTTAAGCTTTTGAAGGGGCCTAGTTAAAGTCTTTACTTGAACCCCATTGAGATGCCGTAGCAGGAGCTGGAACTGACAGTAAGATCTCATTAATACAGTTGAAATAATAAAGACTACTTTACAAGGTAATGGAAGAGTTTAGTTCTACAACTTTTTTCCTACAATAAATAAAATGATTAGTTTTCTATGTTAAATATTAAATGTTTTATGAGTATCTGAAATTATGTAGTGTGACAAATACATATGTACAAAGAAAGAAAATACAGAAGGGCAAATACTTTTTCATCAACTATATCGTTTACTGAGATTCATTCTTCTTAACTGCTGTTTGTTGAGAACAGTATCTTGCATTTTCACCTTGTTTTCAGTAAATGCAGAGAAGACGTGTGTGTACATGTCTGACTGATCGATGACTGCTTGTGTTCGAACTGGTCTTTTACAGGAGTTACTGAAGCGACTAGGTCCCGACTCCATAGCCTAGAGGAAGAAGAAATGTAAACAGTTTCACAAACAAATATCTGGTTAGAGCGACCATTACACTAGTATTAACACTGCTTGGAACCAACAAAAAGACTGAAATTGTTCATACAACCTATTTCATTCATTATTATTGTTCATTTAATCTATTGCTGGTACTTGGTGAGTGTAAAAGAGGGGAAGTTGCAGTACCAAAGTGTATGCTTGGTCAGCATCCAGGTATTCCTTATACACTTGGTTTAGTTTATCAAATACAGTGGCCACTACAGGCAAGTTTCCTTTCTCTCCACCTACAAGCACTTAAGTAATGTAGAAAAAAGAGAAGACAAACACTGTCAATGAAATATTCTACTTAATGCACAAACTACACACAAACCAGCATATTATGGGGCACAATTCCTTATTTACTATACATGTAACCGTGTTGAAGCTTTATTGGAGACTTGTACTGAAACGCACTGGCCATTTTATAAGGCGAAGATTATTCAGGTAATTTCTTAATTGTAATATGGAGAGCCAAAGTTTCTATTGTTATAAAGTATATACAAACGAACACATACACTTTGGACCTGAAAGAACGGCTAGTGAGCTTTCACACAAAACAGGTCAACCTGACAATACTGAGACTCAGGATACAGAAATGCAGAAGCTATTTCGCTTTAAGGTTAAACCTTGAATAATTAGATTCGATTGCAAATGAACGTTATTGCAAAAAGGAAAATTTTGTCAAGTTTATGTACTTTAAATATAATGAATAATCTTCATACTTTGTGAGCATACAGACAGGATGACCATTTTGCATTCGCTTCTGTGCAGCAGAAAGTCCATCAGTTTTCCTTTGTCTTGAAGGAGGTTCACAGTTGGATGGAGCTTGACATGAAGATACCAAAGATAACCTGTCCGGTAAATACAGTACAAAGAAGTCAAAGCTTATGTACAACCACTATTTCATATAAATATAAAGCTGTTTGTCTGAATATGTCTGTTTATTTTTAATTGACAATAGAAAATCTTATTACCTTCACTTGCACTGATTATGATATCTGGCTGAAAGACACTCCAAGTTGATGAGTCTAAATGTTAAGGCAGACAAGACAAGGGCAAGAAATGCTACACAAAAAACTAAACTGTATTTTACATGGCAGGGTCCACAATCAATTCTGGGTCAAATTTCTTTCTGAGTGGAGTATCACTGTGTTTCAGTGTATTAGTCTGGGCCCCTTTCCCATGTCATGTGAAACATCATTAAACATCAGGCTTCTTCCAAATCATGAATGCAGGAGACCTCCTTAAAAGCAAATTCGTGTTTATGCTGGATTTGTGTGTTCAGTGTGAATTAACAAATGCGAGAGAAAGCAGTGTGTTAAGCATGTCCTTTTAGCAGCTTTATAGTGCAATTTCTGTGTGAAAGCGCTTTTATGTTTATATCCTAAGCAACTTCAGTAAAACCATTTCGTTAAAACGTGTTAACCCACGTGTCACTCTACAATTTTAGCCACCAAAGTTACAATAGTCACAAGCAAAAATTTTAAAGGATACAAAGCTCACATGGCTGACTGGAAGCGGCCACTGGTCCTGTGGAATAACATCCATTTCAATTATGTTCAAATGACATGACATACTAGGTACCTGTTAATTAAGAAAATGTCAGATATGTAAATACTTAATGTACTATTGCAGGTAATGGCAGTGTATGAATAGACACAAATTATATTTATACACAACATCTGAAATAATTAATAAAACATTTTTAAAATCATATTAACAAATTAAATAGACTGAAGTGTAATTTGCTCTGGCCTTCTGAAAGCACCTGTGACGGAGATCTTGTACGGATGGATTGATTGTGCAGGAAGTACTGGTTGGTGAATATTCAGAGCAGAGTCTGGCTCTTTTAGCTTGATATCAAAGATAAGAGAAGTCTGAAAAAGTTAAAGAAAAGGTTATTCACACCTGCTCCATAAGCACTGAAAAGATTATTGCTGAAGTAGCATCATGTCCCAACATTTAAACCTTCAGCAAGGAAAAAAAAGCCCAAGAAAATGCCCCTAAAATTCCTACTGATCCTGGGACAGTTCCAATATATGGGGTGACCTTGAATAAACTTACAGTAGGAGCCACCATTAGATACAAACAAAATAGAACTTCAGACTTCGAAATTATAATTGTATAGTATTAGTCATGTACCAACAGTGTTATTTTACAATAATTGTAATACTGTAAATATACCTAAAGTAACTGTACACCTAAAATACCGATGGCATCATTATAGAAGCAGTAGGAATTCCTGAAAGTTGGTAAAACACACCATAGACCAGTACGGTCTTTAACGTCCTCTAAGCAAGACCAGGTAACTCCACTTTCAGATCTATTCTTCAACTTTGAAGTACTGCTTGCACACACATAAATATTCATAATTTTGTGGTTTTGAACAAAAACAGATGTAGAAACCAGTCCACCCAGTTGCAAAAACTGTCTATACTGTAACTACAAAAGAACTGTCTTTTGTTGATCTGAAAAGCTGTT
Organism: Clarias buthupogon; assembly: GCA_030014345.1. NCBI lineage: Eukaryota > Metazoa > Chordata > Actinopteri > Siluriformes > Clariidae > Clarias > Clarias buthupogon. The sequence continues at coordinate 5,618,810 of JAQMYK010000033.1, forward strand.
TGGTGAAAAAAGATAGATAAGATTCTCATTTATGTTTAGACACCAGCACAATGCAACTTTAATAATAATAATAATAATAATAATTCTGGAGGGCGGGTTCTAATTGTGTCTGTTTTAGGAGATTTGAGGGACATGAAGAGTCGCATGTGTGGCCAATTTATGTGTGTAAATGATATTTAATGCTAATCGAACCACTCTTTTACAATTCTGTCCACACAGCTGTCTAGTTCCAATCTTGTGAGTTTTGTGGACATGCTCCTAATTTTATGCTATATGCTCCAGACTTAACTGTGCTTCCTACTGTCGAGTTTTAACAATGCAACTTCCCCCAAGTGATTTATTTTAATGTTTTTTTTTTTTGTTTTGTTTTTTTAAGAAATGAAGTTGAATTAGATTGAAGTGGATTTTTTTGACTGGTAGTGTATTTATTTCTAAGTTTTCTAAACTCTCTTTCTGTCCCAAAGTGCTCCTTTAACTTATACAAGTCAACACTTTTGAATAAGAAAAAGCTATATTTTCTCAAGAATCAAAATCTAATCAGTAGAATTCTGTAATTATCAGTTTCTAAGCCTAGAATTTGAAGACACTGATGCATACAATTTTTTTTTATTTGGCTGAACTGACATTGAATTCATGTAAATGCTTTTTCAAAGTATGTTCATTCCCATTGCATAGAACACTAAAGGAAGCGTAGGTGTAATACAATAAAGTAACACTCACCCGTGAGCTCTGATGGTGCACTACCACCAGATTATCCACAACATTCAGAGCAAACTTGCCCGAGGTGTTCAGTTTCAGCACATGTGCCTTTTTACAGGATCCTTCTCTGTTAAAGAAGTAAGTTTTAAAAATACAATTGTTCAGTATTTGGTACTAAAACAGCACATATGATATATACACAGTTCAGAGAGTATATAACTTTATGGTAGAGCACATATTGGGCTCAGTTGATCTCTTGGCTGAGCAGAGCAGTTTCAAAATCAATGATTTCAAAGCTGACGTGTCTCTTAAATAATGTATAAATAATGTATGTTCTTAAATAAGTTAATACAGTGGCTTGCAAAAGTATTCGGCCCCCTTGAACTTTTCCACATTTTGTCACATTACAGCCACAAACATGAAT
>JAQMYK010000033.1:5634672-5644951 GCA_030014345.1 Clarias buthupogon
AAATTCTCTCAAGCGTCTGAGGTGGTAGAGACGCTGTCGGGCCTTTTTCACCACAGTGTTGATGTGACAGGACCATGACAGGTCCTGCGTGATGTGAACACTGAGGTATCGGAAGCTGTCCACTCTCTCCACTGGGCTCCTGTTGATGACGGTGGTCTGGTAGTTCCTCTCCTGCTTTGTACTAAAGTCCACCATCAGCTCCTTTGTCTTGCTGACGTTCAGGAGCGGTTCTGACGGTATGCAAACTGTAGTGGGTCCAGTGTGTCGGGTAGTGAAGAAATGAAGTCTCTGACCAGGTGTTCAAAGCACTTCATCACTACTGAGGTGAAGGCTACAGGGCGATCGTTGAGGGAAGCAGGATGAGGTTTCTTTGGGACTGGAAAAATGATGGACTCTTTGAAGCATGTGGGGATCGCCGACTGAGATAAAGAAATGTTGAATATCTTGGTGAACACAGGTAGCTGGTCTGCGTAGGCTCTGAGGATACGGCCTGAGATGCCGTCTGGTCCTGCTGCTTTCCTGGTGTTCACTCTCCTGAAGGCTCTCCTCACGTCATGCTCGGTGATGATGAGCGCGTTCCCGGTGCTGGCAGTGACTTCCAATGTTGAGTTTTTCATCAGTTTGTGCTACATTGGATTTTCAGTGGGATCGGACCAGATGGACTGGCCTTTGGTCCCCATAGGCAGATATAAACCTTGGTTGCCCATGATTCTGTCACCAGTTTAATGGTATATAATTGATAGTTATTCAGTTTACCTGGTGGTGGTGTTTCTGCTGTGTATCTTATATAAGACTAGCATAACTTCAATTCTACTCAACACTTTAATTACATATTTTAATGAAATAACTTCATGGCCCAGGTTTAACTTCAGACAGATACCAAAGTGGAACAGTGGAACTTCAGTTCGCGAGTAACCCGATTTGCGAGCGTTTCACAAGACAAGCAAAAATTTTGAATACATTTTGACTTGATTAATGAGCAAGTCTTGATATACGAGTACCAGATATCATCGAGTATCATGTGCACACATGAGAGTAGCACGCCAATGGTTCTTCTCTCTTTCGCACGTGCGCGCGCACACACACACACACACACACACACACACACACACACTGCCAAAGTTTCATTCAATTCTGTCCAGACAGTTTTGCTTGAAACTGTGACAAAATCTGCCTAGACAGACAGATGGAGAGAAACGTTTGAGACTGGTTTTAGTCCCCCGAATGTATGAAACGTAAGGATATACTTGAAAGAGCACTTTCTGATCAACGTACAGACAAAACCTTTCTTTTATTTATATAGATAGATAACGCTAATACTTGTATATACACAATAGAGCTGTTTCGTGGCAACTAAGAGGTGGTTGTCAGGACAAAAATTCCACCATGCCAAAAAACTTGCTCGGTGGTGAAGTGCAAAATTCTCAGAAATGGAAAACGAGATACGTCAGTGTAATTACTTTAGGTAAGCATTTCCTTTCACAGTTTTGATTATTTCAACCTGTTTAAACCCCATACAGTTTCACCCACATGGTCTTTGCTATTACCCGAGTGATTCATTTAACTTCACCTCTGAGTTGTGAATAATACCTGAGGTTGCCTTTTTGTTGCATTTCATGTCCAGAAAGGAAGCAAGATATACGTCTACCAAAGTGATGGAAAGGCCAATGTAAGGAGAAAGAAAGGATCTACTGATTATCCATACGCAACCCACTTTAACACCACATGCTCCTATACTTTGCTCACCTAAAAATTGTGATTTGCCATGAACATTGCCATTTTCTAAGCTTTTTAACACATTTTGATGTGCATCTCCAAGCTGGAATTGTGATCTATGGTCCCTTTTCTTTTTTTTTTCCCTCCCCATTTTAAACCCCTATGTCATCATTATATAGCTGAAGCGTGTATGTATGTGTTTCTGTAGCCAGTATATGGTGCTATTTACGTGCAAAAAACCATAAAAATATTCACTTAACGGAAATGAAAGTAAAAAAACAATTGAATAAAGTAAAAAATATATTAAGGCTCTTTTCTTTGTTTCTTTAAGTAGATATACTGTATATTTGGGAAAAAGCTGTTTAGTTAATCAGGTGTGCTGGGAGCAGACAAAACACAAAAATGTGCAGGGCAGGGGGTCCTCCAGGATCAGGGCTGGGAATCAGTGATACTGATTATATGCTGAAAGGATCAGATTATATGATGTTTTAAATGCAGCAGTGTACCATTGCATTGTGACTGGTGGACCGAAGTGTAGCTTTAATTTAAGGGGTTTACCAGAAATGTTTCATTAACCATTTGTGAATTATGGACATAATTGGATGCAAATCTTTTGCTGTCAATGAATGAATGAATGCTAAAACCTATGGATATGACCAAATGCCAAGTTTCCTCCCTTGACATGTTTTTGCCATGATGTGGTTTGCTTTGGATTGAGTTCTTCCTTTACTGTACTTCTCCATATATTTCTCTTCCCGTCATTCAGGTAGAAGGTAGTTTTCATTTCATCTGTGCAAAAATATCTTGTTCCAAACCTGGGCGTTTGTTTGTTTGTTTGTTTGTTTGTAGCAAGTTTTTTTTTCTAGCAAAGTCTAGCCTTTGTTTTTATCATCTTGAGGTATACTTTCTGTATTTATATTCAAAGTATATTTAAATTTATTAAGTAAATATGTTTATATTCACAAGTCTCTTAATGGTAGACTTTGATAAAGATACCCGCACCTTCTCCAGAGTGTTCTTGACTCAGCTAAATGCTAAAAGGTTTGAATCCATCTCACCATTCCTGTAATCATCCACTTTAGTTTGATGTTGGCCTTTTGTCGTTGAGGAGCTCTCCAGTGCATTACATCCTTTTAATCATTGTCTTGGCCACCCCAAAAGTTTTTCTCTCTGATGACCTTTTAGGTCTTTCTTTTCTTCCCAGCCCAATAATGGCCTCCTTTGTTGCAAATTTAACACTCTCGACACTTTACCACACTTGCCTTATCCTTAGAGCTAAGACTGCCTTTGGTTTGATTAGCTGGGTCTCATCCTTTAACTGCCTGGCAGCCAGCCTTTATCCAATAGTTTTGTCAATCACTAATCTAAGGTAGGCTTTGTTCCCACTTTTTTTCATATTACTCCCTTACTGATTTATATGCAAGTCCATCTTCTTAGAAAACCTTTGGTCTGGCCAGATAGAGCTGTAAATTGCCTATATATTAGGTATATTACTTTTAGACTGTATATTGGGTATATTACTTTTAGACTGTATATTGGGTATATTACTTTTAGACTGTTCCTGTAATGAGGAAAACATGAAAGAATGAAAATACTGAATAAATACTGAATATTGTGTACATATTTGATCATGCAAGTGAATTTGTGAATATTTGTTTTTGTTCCAGTGCCTGTGAATGTGGCAAGAGTTAATGTAACACAGCAATTAGCAGATGGATTAGAATTGTCATGGGAAGAAGTGAAAGGCAATAATGTCAGCTACATCCTGAGACGTGGCGGCGGTGCTGAGACCCCAGTTGCTGTATTGGAGAACGCTCCTGTAATAAGGCATACAATCTCATCACTCTCTCCTAGGACCAAATACAGCTTCACTCTCTATACTGTGTTTGAAGGCGTGAAGAGTAGAGGCCTGACATTCACTTCAGTCACAGGTTCCATTTGTCTTTTTATCTATGTCTCTATCTATTCATGTTTGAACAGCAGAATTAATTCATTCATTAGGAAAGTGCTTAAATACTCGGTTGTCTGTTGTAGGTGCCAGTATTTGAATACAAAAATCAATACTCGGCTAAGTGTTATTGTTGAATTACAGGAAGTCGTTAAGGTAATACGGTGCCGAAACATGTAAGTTCCATGTGCTTAAGTTTAGTCAGGGCTAAAATCCAAAATTTTCAGAAAGATGTTAACGGTTTAGACTCAAATACTGCAGATCTGCACATAAAGCAAGGACTGAAAGGGTGCACATACATATGCACTAAGCGTTACTTTGCAAAGTGGAGGTGAAAGTGTGGTGTGATTTTAAAAAGCAAGTATCTGACCATCACTGCTTTACTGCTTTACAGTAAATGACTCTTCACATGTGCATTATTTGTACTGCTGCCACATGATTGGCTGATGGGATATTTTTGCAGTATTCAATCAAGAATGATGATTTTAAGCCTTACTTTGAGTAATCTTTTTTTTTTTCTTCTTCTTTTTTTTTTTCAAGCATCTGTGATTGTGACTGGTCTGCGTTGTGAGCAGCTGTCTGGAGGAAAGGGTTTGGGTTTAGTTTGGGATGCTCCATCTGGGAAATGGACAGGAGTAGAAGTGCAGATGAAAGGAAGAAACCCTCAGTACTTGAACGGAACAAGACTCGAGCTCCACGATCTTCATCCAGCTCTTTGGTATGATGTGACACTCAAACTATGTTCAGGAGATGTAAAGAGCGCTCCAACTTCAATCAGCTGTCAGACTGATCCAAGAGGTGATGTATTTATAAAATTATTTATACAGCATGTGACAAAATACTGTATACAGTACTGAAATGAAAAGACAAACAATATGACCTTGTTGTCATCTGTGAGTTTATTTCTCCTGAAAGAAACTAACATGCACATAAACACTATTAACGTGTTGATTTACTGCGGTATGCGTAATGTATGTGTTCGAAGTGTGTGTGCACTGCTGTAGACAGGGTTCATATCGTTCACGCAGATTCTCAACCCGGATTCCCGAAACAAAGGTTACTGCAGACTCCTGCAGAAGGAAATGATTTGCTTGTGTAATGAAGGCACGGTTCTTGGCGGATCTTCACAGTTGAACACACTCTCTTTTAACCTTCACCACAAGTGGGCATCAGTTGGTGTTACATCAGGGGAATGAGACGGATACAGGGAGGAATTGTTCTGCCATCTTTTTTAAACTCGTACCTCGTTCACAACAACTTCTGTACGAGCCAGAAATAATATGCAATTATGAATACGTTTTCCTTCTTCGAAAGACTCATTTCCAACAACAACTGCAACACAACTTCCTTTTCACTACTGGGAACGTGTGTGTTTGGAGCGATGCCCCGTTAACAAATACAGTTTCAGTACTGTATATTTTGGCGCATACCGTATATTACCTTTTACTAAAATCTGTTTGGGGAACATAAGGTATATGATTAAATACAAAATATTGCTTATATATTGTATTATATTGCAAGTAATACAGAAAAGCACTGGCAAAAAATATGGAAATACCACACTTAGAGGATGTTCACCCAACATTTTTACTACGTTGAAAATAAACAAATAACAAAATTTAGTTTTTATAACTGACGCAAATTAGCTGTTTATTTAAATAAATTAGCCTTTTCCCCAGATGAAGTAGAGAGAAAAAAGAACATCATTAACAAAAAAAAAATCAAGTTCTGTTAGAATTCACCCTGAGTTCTTTGTGGAATGAATGACTAATGAATCCCTATTAAGCCAGTTCCAGCTTGCTGACTATGGTATTGAGTTAAGATAAAGGAAAAGCTTTACACTATGCTTCGATACACTGCCAACAATGCTTTGTGAGATGCAAAGCAAATGATTATGGTGCATTATTATTCTGGTATTAGCTATTATAGAATGTGTAAATTGTGACCATGAAGCGAATCACGTGGCCATCGATACTCAAATATTCATTCAAGCCATGACACCATGTGTGTGTATCAGCAAAAATCAAGATTCTTTAGACTAGACTATACTCACAGTTGTCTTCAGTTGTCTAGTTTTTTTTTTTTTTTTTTTAACCTTACTGTTTTTGTGTGACAGAAATGGAACACGACCTGGTTATCTACTGTTTCTCACTAGCCTCTAGGTTCTGTGTGTTGTGCATTCTGAGTGTTTACTGTCACTCTTAGAGTGGTTACTTACTTTAACCTTCATCTGCTAAACTAGGTAATTCTTTGCATTCTTCCTAGACCTCTCTCACCAATCAGGCATTTTCATCATCAGCAGCGTATTATCTGTGGCTACTGGCCCTGTTTTCCATTTTTGAATGATTTCACACCTTGCTCTGCTGCCACACGATGAACTGATTACATAATTGCACATGTGCCTGTGTAGTTATTATGGAAGCAGATATCATCTACCATCGGAAATACCTGTATATTTTTTGATGAGGTCTGTGATTTTATTTTTTTTTAAATTTCCAACTATTGCCCGTCATTTCAGCTTTCTATCTCGTGATTACCCGTGTTTGTTTGCCAAATCCATTTTTGTGAAAAACTTTTACCTGCACCACCATCTAACAGAAGACTTCGCCTATCATGGACGCAGCAGAGGAATTAAATGTGTGCAAAACATTAATGAGTCATGCCGGGGTTCTAAATGACTTTGACAAGACCTAGTCCAGATCCACTCAGCTAGTCACAGTCCAGTGGTCTACACCGAGCTCTAATCCTTTCTTTTCTATTGGTGCACTTGGTGCACATCACGACAAAAATGCTGGAGATCTGGTGGACTGTGAAGGGTTCATACTGCAATGCTCACTGTACTTCACAAGACAGGAAAATGTCAATGGCACAAAAGGGAACAGCTTTGCTCCTACAGCAGTAGTAATAAACATGCAATCTCTCATTGTCCAGTGAAACCTGTCCCCATGGGGAAATAAATCCACTCTTAAGCAATCTGACACCTCTGTTTACAGCTCAGTAAGTTAAAAAGGCAGATCATGCTCCCCATACTTTTATCATTGAGTTCAGCTTGTGTGCTCAAGTGAATCATATCTTGCTCCAGCACTAATTGACTCCAAAATGGCAGGAAATTTAATGGATCAATCCACCACTGAGAAACAATTCAATTAAATTACACCACCACTGCATATTGAAGCCTTGGACTGAGCACCGATCAGCGGAGGATCAGTAACCCATCACTCAAACCTAGTTTTACTTTAAGTGGGAGCATCTCATTATGGGGAAATGTCCCTCCTAATCACCACCACCAATAAATTCACTGTTCAACTCACCAACCTCTTGAAAGAAATTTTAAATGTGGGGTGGAACCCATATGCTCATCAAGCGTTTACTAGAATGCCTTTAACCAATGCTTCCATCCTAAAACATCCTGACCTAAATCATTCATTGTATTATTGTAGCAGGAGATGTTTCTGAAGCAGGAGTGGGAGCGGTATGCTCACAGCAATTTGAAAAAAAAAAAAAAAAAAAAAGCCACTACTCCATATTTCATTTATGTCCACAAAGTGAACCCCTGTCGAAAAAACATTTATGACCTGGGGAAACTGCGAAACTACTTGAAGAGTGGTGTTACTGGTTGGAAGGGACCCCCGACCCACTCGGTTATCACTTTTGCCTTATGGCAAGTTGCTTGATTATGCTGGAAAAGGCATTGTTTGACACCCAACTGTCCTTGGATGGTTAGGACAGGTTGCTGTCGAAGGATGTTTTTGTACCATTCTTTATTCATGGCTGTGTTCTTGGCCAAAATTGTGAGTAATCCCACTCCCTTGGCTGACTAAGCAACCACACACATGAAGAGTTTCACTGTTTCACACAGGACTGAGGATTGAGTTCACCTTCATACATTTCAAGAAGTGCAGCAATAAACCACATCAGAGACAAATTGATATTCTGTAAAACGTACGTGGATTGGACTGCTGAAGGCTGGTTAAGTCTTTTTCTCTGATGAATCTCATTTCTGATTTGTTTGGGGCATCTGGAAAAAAGCTGTTCCAGAAAAGAAAAGGTGAGTGCTACCATGTATGGAGTTGCTTCTCAGTTATCTTACAAAATTGCGAGTAAGCCCACTCCCTTGGCTAAGTGGCTCAGGAAACAAACCATCCATGGCCAGGAAACTCCCCAGACCTTAATCCCGTTGAGAATTTGTCAATTCTTAAGAGGCTCCAAGCCTTGGATTATTCAAGAAAAGGCTGCTTCAGTCAGGATGTGGCACAGAAGTTGATTGATAGTAAGCCTGGGTGAAAAAAAGAAGGGTCAACACTGCAACTATTGACTTTTCTTAAACATAATGTAATTGTCAATAAGTCTTTACACTTATGGGATGTTTGTAATTATTATACTTCAGTGTACCACAGCAACATCTGACAAAAACTAAAAACACTGAAACAGCAGACTTTGTGATCATTAATATTTGTGTGTATTCTCGAACCATTTGGCCACAGCTGTAGTGATTTGGTTAAATTGAGGTGACCTTGTAAATGCTTTCTGTGATTAAGCTCAGGACCTGTTCAGTACAATCTGGGGAATTTCATATGCTGTAGACCAACTTAAAGGATGTCTGTAATGCTTATATTATACTCCAAGTTTTTTTTTTTCCCCCAAACAATTAATTCTAGACATTTCTAGACACAGGCACTGCAAAAATTTGAGCAAAATTGTGCTTTTTTTTTGGCAAGATTTCATGCACATCTAGAACCACCACAGATTGTGATTAATATTTTATACCAATTTCATGTCATTAATGTGGCAGGGTTAATTACATTTCAATTTCAGCATTTGGCAGACACCCTTATCCAGAGAGACACTTTTATCATTCTACATCTGAGCGATTGAGGGTTAAGGGCCTTGCTAAAGGGCCCAACAGGGGCAACTTTGTGGTGGTGGGGTTTGAACCTGGGACCTTCTAGACCATCGTCCAATGCCTTAACCACTGAGCTGCCCCTGCCTTGCCTGATTATGCCCTTAATAATGAATTGATAAATCTGTTGGCACCACTAATCAAATTTTAACATTAGATATTAGTAATTCTAATATAGGAGCCACATTTATATTTATGTAGAGTTTCTGTGTACTGTTCCCACCCTGGTATAAAATTAATTAATTAATTAATTAATTAGAATGTTTTTAAGTAAAACAGTTTTTTGTACTGTGCAATTGAAGATGCCATGATTCATATCGAACTGTGTACCTCTTTTTGCCAGGAGTGATAGCAGGAGTTGTATTGGTTCTTCTGTTCATACTCTTCCTTGTTTTTCTTGGAGTTCATATTAATCATAAGATGTCTGTCCTCAAAAGGTTAGCGCTTTTTTGTGTTACATAATTTATTGTAATAAATATGGAAACTGAAATTTCCAGCTTCATATGTAATTCCCTTTTCCCCTGTTCACATTTTGTAGAAAAGCTCAAAATGACTTGCACACCAATCCAACATCAATTCAAGAAGCAGAGGAAGGTGGATGTAATGCTCGTGTTCAGGCAAAACAACAGTCGTCTTCTAGCAGGAAACACCACAACCAGAGATTGAACAAGAAAACAAGTGTTCTAACCATCGAGAACCCTTACGGGAACGCCTTGAGCTCTGCTAACGATCACCAGTAATGAAATGGCAATATGATGGAGCACGTATAATACACTGAATGTTTTTTGAGCCATGTGATTGATTATGTCCCATGTACTGATTTCTAGTTCATGCCTTATAGAAAGTATTTTTTTGTACAAAAAAAAAATGTTAAGAACCTTCTTTTAAAATGGACAGTGTATTTCAAACAGGGTCGTGTGCTTCTTAAACAGCCATGTAAATAACAAGATCAAGCGACCTAGTTAATTTATTTATTGTGTTTGTGTTGTATTTATGTGTAGACACATTTTAATTGCTTTTGCAGTATCATATAAAAAGAATGCAAGTTTACTTCTTTCTTTGTCTTCTGTATTTTTAACATGGACAATAAAGGAGACTTTTTGAATTAAAAAAAAAGTTCAGTGTAAGCTTTTTTTAAGCTATTCAAATGCTTCACTTTGCACAGACATACTGTAGTTCTGTGCCAGTTTGGGATAGAATTTTGTGTTTTTTATGACACAAGTGCTCCTTGTGTTTGACCTGGGAAATATTCCTCATGCCTTCCATCTATGCATTTCATTGTCTGCTCCTGATTGATACTCTTTTTGGGGTTGTTTAGCTTGAAGCGTTTGATTGTGATATGTTTAATGGTGCTTTTCATGCTTCCTTTTCATGCTTCCTAATGCAGTGTAATTCCTATTCCAACACAATGTAAAACTGTTGGAATAACTCATATTTCACTTAAAGTTGTGATAAACAGTTACTCAAGTAAATGTAAACACCATCCACTCTGGATGTACTGAAATGGCAAGGTCAGTTCTCCTGTTTGTTTTATTATTATTATTATTTATTTTATTTTTTTTGCTTGCCGTACGCTGAAAGATATTTGGGATCAAAAATGAGATTGAGATGAGAGGATAGATAATTTCACCTTTGATTTTCTGGGCCCGTATTCACAAAGCTTCTTAAGCCTAAAAGTTGCTCCTAGTGATGAAATTCTAAGAAAATTCTTAGAA
>JAQMYK010000033.1:5654151-5667583 GCA_030014345.1 Clarias buthupogon
TTTTGCATATAAAACAATCAAAACGTTTAGAAAGGAAAAGTAAATGACGTTAAATTTGAAATAAATAGACATTAAGCGTTAAGGCCATTTTCCATTGAAATTTCAAAGTAGTATATCTTCTCTTCCTGTGGGCCGATTGCGATGAAACAAACCCTATATGTTACCTCAGGCTCGGCCGAAAATACATGTGAAAACCCCCTTAAAATTCGTTCAGTAGTTTTGAAGCGATGCATGCACAAACAGACAGACAAAAATTCCAAAAATACCGTGTACCACTCAATGCACTCTGTGTACACTCAAAGGGAAGACTTAACGGTTGTCCAGAGGACGATCATCGACAGGAGTGTAAGCCATAGAAGGTGCTGTACTGGAAGGGAAAAGTGTTCTAGGAAAAGGTGCACAAACAGACAAAAAATTGTCACGTAAATCCAATTCAAGACCTTGGGAGAGCTTCACAAGGAGTCAGTGCATCAAGGGCCACCATGCTCTTGATGTTGGGGATGACAAAAACCATCCCATCTGTAAAACCACCATCCCCCTTACCATTAAGCTTCAGATTAATAATGCTGTGTATTATGTAATATTTGTCATGAAAATTAAATATTTAAAACAATACGTATGATCATTTTTGGAACTAATACCGGCAACATCGTAACAATATTGTAGTGTTCAAGCACTTATTTGACTTATTTAAAAAAGAAGAGAACCGAAGGTACAAAAGGACACACAAATCCTCTCAGCGGAGACGCGATGAAAACCAAGGATTCACTTTAACACAGGAGTTTTCGAAATGATTGACAGCTTTAATGATTATAAAAGACGAGTTCTTTACCCACTTTGTGTAATTTCATTCTAATTTTAAGAGGAGGTTTTGTTTTTTCATTAGACTTTGAGGCTTCACCTCCATGCTTGGGTACAAAAGGGGCAAAAATAGATTTTTAAATGCCATAATAGTAATTTGATGATTTGTGTATGTGCATGTGTGTGTGTGAGAAAGAGAGAGGGTGATGCGTAGTCATACAAAACCACAGTACTATTCATTTAAATTATTAAATTTTTAATGTTTATGCAGATTTTTATTCTACTCTTATAATCCTCCCCGGATGAAAGTCATGGAAAGGATCAAATGATAGTTTTAACGACTGCATGTTTAAATGCATGTTTTGTTTTGTTGGCTCCAAGTTGATTTAATTAAGCTTATATTTTGCTAATAAAACTGTTCTTAAAAATGATTTCACACATTTAACAATCATTTTGTATGGTTACTTATAGTCATTATAGTCAAATTTTTTAATACAATTTGACGACTGGCTACAACTGTTGTGTTCCTAGTATCAAGTCACTGCTGCACCAAAGACGCCCGAAGCATCTTCCGTGAGCTAAGAAGGTAAAGAACTGACAGGCTTTATGGAAACGCTGACTTCCTTTTCAGCAAGACTTGACGTTTCAAACACGAGACAAACTGAGAAACATGATGGTAACTTTCTACCATGATGGTACCCAAGGTATCCAAGATTTCAGTAGAAGTCTTGAAAAAAGTAACTAATCTTAAACACATTTAACTGGAAAGTTTCATGCCATCCTCATCATCCAGTGGTTTTAGACTTATAAGGTATTTAACCTTCTAGTAAAATGTTTAAACATTTGATTTGATTAATGGACTTTATATTAACTAAAAACACATTATATAACAGAACACTTTCAGCCTTATAGCAGAGATTGATTTATGTTTGTCTGTTATCTGGTATCTTCCAAACGAGAATGGGTTCCCTTTGAGTCTGGTTGCTCTCAAGAGATTACTTTAAATCGTCATCTCGGGCGTGTTTTTCCTTGCCACCCCAGGCTTGCTCATCAGGGACAAACTGATCATTAGAATTTATACTTTTTTTCCCTTAAAATGTTCTAATTTATATCCTTAATTGTTTATTTCTGTAAAGCTGCTTAATAAAATGAACCGATCACATTCCGTTTGCCAATTTCAACTTTTATTCATTTCCTTCAGGAGTTTTAAAAGATCACATGAAGCCAACATTTAGCAACATGAACATAAAGCCACAAGATTCTGAATACATCAACACGCCTCATATGTTCGGTACAGAATGCTTTAAATAGCCATTCAATCCACTCTAACCACTACTAAAGAGTGCTATATGACACCATGTCATATTTACTAATTTAGTTATATTTGTCATTTTATTTCTGCCCCATTATTTGCCCATATTGCAAAACTGATCGTCAACAGGTTGTGCTCAAACAGCAGATTTGATGCTGCCTTGTATTAATACATTCGATATATTAATACACAATTTGCTTGCCATTTGAAGCAGTCCATCAACACATGGTTAATGAAGGGTGTTTCAGATGCCAAGGCAGCAGAAAACGCTGTGTAGTGCATTTAAACATCCTGACATTTGACACCTCACGGCTTGTGATTTGACCAGACTTTTCTGGTCATCTGGTTTTCTTATTGTTAATCATCTTCATTTAACAAGGGTGGGCCATTCTCGCAAGTATCGGCACAGGCTTGCTTGATTCGCTTTTGGACGTGGTCCTCGTTGATCTTTTCCAGTTCGTGAATCTGTAAAAACAGGAAGATGGGTGTCTTTAAAGTCTGAGCAGGTACTGCTTACAGCTCCAACATGTTAAATACTATTTAGCTGGCAATCAAACTCTAATTTCCATAAAATTGGCATATGCCCTAAATAGAAGATGGCAGATTTTCCACTCAAGAAGTATTTTTAAAAAGCACTAAAAGCTCATGTTTTAACAGTTTATTGTATAATTACCTGGGCTAAGAAATCTGCCTCATTGTCGCTGCTGATTTTCAGTCCAGACACAGTGTTAAAGAGATCATACACGTCCATGGCTTCTGTAACTCCAGCTTTCTGGAAAAACTTAAGGAGGGAAAAAAAGCGAATATGAATAAAACAATGCAATTTAGTACTGTAAGTGCTCTAGCTCAATATACTAAGAATGCTGTGAAAGTTGAATATTGTGTTCCACTTACTGTGGAAACGTTCCTGCAGTCCCGAAACAGAAACTCCAGACCATGAGGGTGAGTGGGCTCAACGGACTGGCTCACGTCAATTAACCATACCTGTAGAACAATTACACTAATACCATTAGTTTACAACCATTTAAAAAGCATTTTAAATCTTACAGAAAATGAAAACGACTTCCTCACCTTTCCGTCATGCCAGAGCATATTATATTCACTCAGGTCAGCATGAACAAGGTTACACTGTTTAAACAGCTGCTGCATCATCTGTGGAGAGACACAAGTCAACTACAGAATCCTAGGAAGAATCACTCCTCCCCAAATATGGTGTTATTTACAACCATTCTGGACAAATGGTTTATCATGTGTACTTTTGGTTCTCTTGAGCAATGGAATAAAAGCAGTGAGCTAAATTTAAATTAAATCTTTACTTGCACCATTGGACACATCAACATTAAAAATGTTGTCCAAAATGTCATAGAATTTATGAGCCTTAAGGAAAACTGAATGCCCTACTTCTAAAAATGTAATAGCTAATGCGTATTTATGCTTTCTAATGAAGGTTCTGTGAAGGTTTGAACAAAGTCCCATGAATGGTTTAGGAGGAGTTGTGGATAGAAAACTGTAACGCCGATGGACGCCGACACTGCCGACATGCGTGACGGATAGTGATCCCCATGCATCGCCTGTGCTTCCCAGGAGAGGAACAGCCAGTCATTCAAGCTGACCTGGAGAGGATCCACATTTGCTTGAGGAAGGCTCTCTGTTGGTGTCCCACAAGGCTCAGTGCTGGGCTGTCTTCTGTTCTTCCTCTATAGTCATTCACCTAATAAGCCATCTTATTTTCATACCACTCATACCCACTCCTAGCAAATCCGAATTGCTGTGAATCCCAGGAGATTAATCATGTCAGCAACAACTCAAATCTCAGCTTTGGTCAGTGCACAGAAACAATGTTGGGGTAATTGTGAACAATCAACTCTCCTTTTCCTCTCACACTGCTGATCTACACACTCGTGCCAGTTTCATCCATTTCTATCCACACAGGCCACTCAGTTGCTTGTTCAGTCAGTTGTTATTTTAAGACTGGCAGGTCTGTCCACAAGTGCCATTCGACCTCTCAAACTGATCCAGAGTGCAGCTGAATAACTTAAGTTCTCCAATATCACGGCATTGTCATGTTCCAGCACCAACTTACCTTAAAGCACGTAATACACCCCGTACTAAAACCACACACCCCGTGATCCTCTAGTGCTGCTCGACTAGCCCCACCATGTCTCCGTCTACATGAACTTAGATAACCCCTAGATGGCTGAACAACTGAGTCTGAAGACACATGCTCCAATTAGCACTTCAATTTAAAACAAATGTGAATTTTATTTTTATTTTTTTACCTCCCCAATAGGATTTTTAGACCCACTTGTGGTAGTTAACCAGTATCAGGATTTATTTCTTGAAACAACCTTCCAAGCACAGATTGCTCTGGATAAAGGTGTCTGCCAAATGTAAATCTTATGGGTGAAAACCCTGGGATCTCAGCAGGTTCTAAAATATTCAAATCAGCCCATATGGCACCAAAAACCATCCCACAGTCAGAGTGATGGATTACATCTTTCCTTATTCTGAAGTTCGATGTGAACATTAACTGAAGCTGTATCTGCAGGATTTCCTGCATCATTCTGCTGGCACATGATTGAGCAGGTATACTGGTGTTCCCATTAAAGTGGGGTGAAGCAAACTGAAAACACGCACAAATTTTGCGGATGAATGTGTACACTTTTATGTACCTCTAGGACTTGGTAATATGCTTTCTTCATGTCTTCAGAAGTCAGCATGGCGTCTTTTATCTTAGGAGCTGGCACATGGTTCTGACCGATAAAAGACATCACAAGAATATGTTTCTTCAGAATCACCACTTCTGGGCAGTGAATCCCAGCTTTCTTCATCCTGTGGTTATATCCAAGAGAAAGACATATACTGTAGTCAGGTCCATCAAAATGAAAGACATTGATAAAGTAGTTATTAGTTATTTTAGGTATCTGCATAATACAATAGATTTGCAGGAACAGAAGACAGCTGCAGTAAAGAGCCGACAGAGCATCACAAAGAAATAAATGACCAGAGTTTCTGTCATTACTCTGCCTGGTTATTTTTTGTAATCAGTACTAATAGTGACAATTTAATTTGTGATGTTAGATTGCACAATTAACTTTGTGTCTCATCTTTTTAAGTGGACAAAGTGCTGTAATTCCTACAATGTTCACACTATTTAGCTGGAAGTATTATTAATGTAAAATTCAATTCAATTTTATTTGTATAGCGCTTTTAACCATTGTCATTGTCGCAAAGCAGCTTTACACAATCAAAAGAAATTATGGACGTTTGTATAAAATGTGTGTGTGTATGAATCATGGATCAGATTGACGGTGGCGAGGAAAACCTCTCTGAGATGACAATAGGAACAAAAAGCTAAAAATCTGCACAACTGCCTGACCAGAAGGGCAAATTGTTGGCCTACATCAAGCAAAGAAAACAACGCTGGAGATTGGGTTAAAACCTGTTCAACACTAACATTTTGAAGGACAGCAGTCAGGAAAAAAAATATGATATCGGAGAAAGTTATTTTAAAACTAAAACTAAGACCATTTAAAAAAAAAAAAAAAAAAAGTTTAATAATTTAATAGTGAAAGTAAGAACATTTCCACACACACACAGAATGTGATGAGAGCTTACAGGATTGTAACCCACAGTTGTGTTTATACAGCACAAAGATTGGACTTTAGAGCAATGGAAGAAGGTCATGTGGTCTGATGAGTCCATACTTTCCCTATATGACCCATAATGCATAGCGGCCACTGTACGAGCCTCTGGAGGCAGTGTTATGATCTGGGGTTACTTCAGTTGGGCAGGTCAGCTGATGACATGAATGTACTGAATGACCAGGTTACCACATCTTAATATCACATCATGATTCCCTGATGCCATGGGCATATTCCATACTTTCAACTTATTCATAAAAAAATATTTTTGTGTGCATGAGGAATCAATTTTCACCACATTTCACCAGCAGCATAATCAAATCTAAAGGGAGTTTAATAAAAATTAAAAAAATACTAAAAAGTATTTTTTAGTTTGGCCAGGCTAACTAAAATAATCACTTTTTAAAATGTCCGAATATTTACGCACCTGACTGCCATAAAAAATAAAATAGAACATTGAAGATAAAAGCAAATATATTCCTTAAAATGATCAATAAAGAAGAACCTGCACAACTGTGTCTGAGGATGCTGGAGTCTCACCTGGCCAGGTTGTGCATCTCCTTTTCAGCCCACAAGTGGATGATCTTACGAGGATTCAGCTTACTATAACGTTCTTTAAAGCGGTAATCGTCCTTAATGTATTTGTCCCGGTTCTTGAATTCATTCAGCGTAGTCTTGAAGACCTTGAGGACACACTCCTCTGGAATTTGCATCTCTTCAAAGCTGAGAGATAATACATTAGATTTAGAATGATACTTTACAATTACAATGTTTACAATATTTTACAATTATTATGCTGAAAAACAAATATTTACATTCTTTTGGACATTTACAATTAAAACTGGTGTCTTGTGTTTTTGGGAACCTCTATGCTAAACCCTCGTCCTCGTCCTCCACACACACAGCCGGCACTCACCTCCCTCCGTCAGCATGGAACACCACAGACTCTTTCCCTGTACTGATACATCCATTAATGTTCTCCAGGATTCCTGCGTTCACCATTTTGTACATGAGCAGTCTGGTCTTGGAGTCCACTGCCTGCTCCTGTAGATGGAAACAATTCAAATAGCAAAAGCTTAGAAAGAACAAATCACTAGGTTTTATTTATCTAGATACAACCTGATTGTTTTTTTTTTTTTTCATACTTATTTTTGATTTAAGAAAAGAGTATCTTTATGGGATCATAGTTCTGTCTGTCTGATATTATTCCGGCTTCAAATGTTTATCAATTACCTTTAAAACATTATTGTTTATTGCTGTCACAACTGCTAGGCTAAATAAAGCACTAGACTGCAGGCCACTCGAGTTCCCTAAAGCCATCCTGGCACGGCATGTATTTATGGGCCTCAGGGGGATTCTCATGCTGGAAAAGGCCTTGTAGGTTCTACTGAATACAAATGTTAAAGCTACAGTATACGAAGACAACGCAAATAATTTCCAGTAACTTTGAGACAAACGTTCGAGGAAGGCACTGATATAATGAGAATCATTTTACACACTGTAGGATTGTCAAAACCTTGATTTTCTACTTGAATTACAAAATCACAAGAATTCAACCACAAGAAAAATTATCGCATTTTAAAATATGGTTATACTTAAAATTAAAGACTTAAATATTTTAATCTGGAACCCTCAAATACTCCACTGTCTATATTAATTAGAATTATTTAATTAATTTGTTCCTCCATCCGTCATCAATAACCCCTTTACCCTGCTCAGGGCTAAATCAGATCCACACCAGATCTTGGGCCCAAGGTACAGTAGGAATACATCATAGATGGGATGGCAGTCCTCTGAAGGGCACCATTCACACACTCCTTGACACTTTTTCTTTAATTTAGAGTCACAAGGTGATGATGGGGAAAAAAGAAAAAAACATGAGAACCTGGAGGGCAGACACATGAGGAGATCTTGGCAGAAGTCCCTCACAGACATTAACACAAGCTTAGGGTTTGAAAGGAGAAACTGTACACTGGCAAAACCTTCCAATGTACCATCACCACCACTACCACCACTACCACCACTACCACCACTACCACCGAGCTGCCTGAATGATTCTAACCAGAGTAAATGTTATCCTAAAAAAAAATAAAAAAAAAAAAACTCAGCACCAATCACCTCGCCTACCGCTACATTTGTAACCTATTAATTAAAAATAACTATTAAGGGGCTTATAACTTTTTTTTTTTTTTTTTACAAATGACCGTAGATCTATTTCTATAATAGTTTAAAATAAATAAATATATTACAATGTTTTATTTATTATTTTTTTTAAAGAAGTGGAAGGTATCCGGTAAGTACTGATGGAGCGTTTCATGCTTGACTCTGAATAGCGGTGCAGGACTCACAGCGGTGGAGTGCTCCTTCTTCTCATGGAGCCGGGCACTGCGTCTCTGCTCGGCCTGACAATGTCTTTTCAGTTGATTGTACACTTGATTCGACAACTTCAGGTCCATGCTTATCCCGTCACCCACATGCACCTCTGGAGCAAACTGTGTAACATAAGAACACAGAAGGAATACTGTAGGAGTCACGGTCAAGCAGAATACAAAAGAAACAAACCCAAATAGAAGAAATTATATTATCTAGTAAATTGTTACACTACAATAATACGCATTAGTATTCAGGGATGCAAATGATCAGTAGTGAAAAGGTGACAAAGGTCACTCAAAGGACTTATCTTGCATTGCACCCAATGTGTTGGAAAAGCAGCCTGGAATCACGTGAGCTCGAACTTACATTATCCATGCGTGCGGTGTTTTTGCGTCCGCAGACATCCTCGTCATGTTTCGTGGTGATGTTCTTGCCTTTCCCGACAAAACCTTTCTTTGGTGTAGTGGTTGGCTTTTCTGTTAATCAGACAAAATATCAAAGGCATATGGGATTTAGTTTCCCCAAAAGTGACTGAATAAATCTGTGCATGACACCGGTGTACATGGATTAGGCTTGTGGTAACACTCACCCAGGCGATAAGGGTCGTGGCGTGTGTCCTGCCAGTCTACCTCGTCATCAGAGCTGTCGCTGTCCTCAAACGGGTGAACCATGCGGTAGTTTTCAAAGGAAATCGACACTAGAGAAGACCAACAGTTCATGAATGCAAGTACGCAACTCTGTGTTAGAAATGAGGTTGTAATAAAAAAAATTTAATGTGTCATTTATGCACATTCAATAAATTTAAATTATTAAAATTTAGAGAACTCATAAAATACTTTCTCTTTAAGTCTTTTCATTCATAAAAAACGTACCACATGATACACATACAGGACTTTGACTAAAGACTAGATGTCTACTGTAGAACTGTGGCTTATCCTTAGCACTGATGAGTCACTGGTCAGGTTATGGATTTATGATGTACCTTTGCTTTCTCCATTGAATTTCTTTTCTTCTCTGCGTAACTGTGTGTCAAATTCCCTGTCAAACTCCATCTGAAGCATCTGAGCCAACATCAAGTCGCTATCTGTATCTGCGTCCTGCTGGAAACTGGCAACGTCCAAGTCACTGAAAAGAGCAAAACTTAACCATCAACAAAGCGTGTTCATACACACACGTCCGTATAACCGTCAGAACTGTAAGAGGACTCTGTAGAAGAGAGTCAGTGCTAAATAAATAAAATGATAGTCGAGTAACACAAACCAACAACATGGCCTAAGGACTCACTCATTGCAGGAAGTGGAGGGGTTAAACTCCTCATGTAGCTGCTTGGCCAGCTGTTCACTCATCACATCTGTCAGAGAGGAAGTGGTTGCTGGGACGTTTACTTTACCCCATGGGCTCTAAATAAAAAAAGAAAGAAAGAAGTTGTTCAAATACTACACCAACGCATCAGAAAAATTATTAACGAAAACCTGTTGCAAGGAGTTCCCCGAGTTTTGCCGTAAAGATAACTGGGACTGTCCTCAATTACTGTAAAATACTGTACATATGTTTAAAACATACTAACAGTGGAAGTATAATAATATATGACTAAAAACCCCTAAGAGATTATAAAAAATATGCTTGTGTGCAGAAATGACTCTCCCAACACTGTGTTAACTCTGTATAATATCTGCTAAAATCTGATCATTCACTGAAGGTTGTGTTTTTGTATGACTAATTATATCAGTACCAAAAACCTAATTACATATTAGTAAATAGATGCAGAATACAAATACTGTATTGCATTTGAAGGAAATTATTGTACTAGAAAGTCTAGAGTTGCTTATGGAATGTGCATGGTTTAGTAACATGGGTGACCTCCAGAGCTCTAGGATTTGTATTTTTTTTTTTTTATAAAATGACATCATGTTGCAATCAGATTTTTTGTGTTTGTTTATTGTTTGGGTTAGTTTATAGAAGTTTTCGAAGACCATAGAAATGTCATTTTGGCTGTGCTGAACTGTGTTCCACAAAAACACAACCATTCACTTCAGCCTGGACTTACAGTATACCCATGGATTCACCCTGTTGGTGCCAAATTCTCACCCGAATATCTCTGTACTTCAGCAAAGATCAAAATTATTCTTCAGCTATCCCGTTCATGGCCACTGCGGCATCAGCTTTCAGCTCTTGGCTGACTGAAGTGGAACACGATGTGTTCGTCTGCTGTTCAAGCTCATTTGCCTTTACAAGGTTTGACATTCCATGGCTTCTGAGATGCTTTTCTGCTTACCGCAGTTGTACAGAGTGATTATACAGTCATATCTGGTTGATCTGGTGTATTATTAGAGTTAATTTCCTATGACTGAGTTAGAGCAGAGGTAGCTCAGAGGTTAAGACATTGGACTACGGTCTGGAAAGTCCCAGCGGGTGGTGCTGGGTTTTGAACTTGGGACTTTCCAGACCGTAGTCCCTTGAGCAAGGCCCTTAATCCTGAACTGCTTAGATGTAGAATGAGATGAAAAATGTAGTCATTCTGGAAAGGGCGTCTGCCGAATGCTGGAAATGTAAATATAATGTAAATGTAGTTCAACCCAGTGTGGATATCATTTATTGACCTCGCTCATCAACGAGGACAACTGTGTCCACACAACTGCTCCTCACTGGATCTTTTTCTTTACTGTGGTAAATTAATTCTAGAGACAGGTGTGTGTGAAAATTCTGTTTTAGTCCTGTGATTAAATTGCTGAGTCACTATCTATGTAAATACGCCTGCGCAGAGCCGCCGCGCCCTGACACACAGCAGCCGGGCAGCTGAGGGGGAACAAAGTCGGCAAAAATAATTAAAACTATATATAATACAAAAACATAAAAAGCAGAGACTTTTTATCCTCACATTATTATTATTATTATTAAGTTTGTACACTAGATGCCGGTGTGTACATTTTGCGTTACGCGTCCCCTTTAAATAGAATCATCCGGAAGTTAGCGATGACGTCATTTTATTGATTCGTTCCAACGTCAAAACAAGATATCATACTTTTATTAATATCTCATGATCTCATGGGGAAATCCATGTATGACATTCAGATCAAAACCTTAAATGAGCATAAATAGACTATATATAAAAACAAAATACGAGTCAGGGCAGCATGACAGGTCTGAAAATCGAAATTTATAATGTCATTAAACATGATAAAGTGTCTAGAGAGTAATTTAAAGCATTTAATCTTTAGAACTGTGATCTATAACCAGTTACAGCACAAACCCACAGCGCCATCAGTGAGTGAGTTACAGCCTCGCGGAAGAGGAACAGGCCTCAGGCGGACAGCCACACATCTCACTGCTGTTATATGAAGAATTCACTTTAAACACTTCATCATTTACACTAACAAACACACACTCTCACTGAGAGTAACGCGGGAGACTCACCTTTATTTCCTCTTGGCCTGCGCTCACTTGGTCCATAACGGCAATTGACGATTTATCTCAAGATCTAGCAAACTAAACCAATAAATTATTTAAATTCTCAGCTAAGACAGAGCTTATACTAGCGGTGTGTATAAGTGTGTGTGTGTGTTAACTACGATTACACGCCTGTTTAAACCTGAACTCAAACTCAGACACTTATTAAAACCGTGCTCGGGTTTTTGTGGAAACGTCACAGAGATTAGCCGTCAGAAGCACAAAAATAGACTCTTCAAAATAAAAGTCATTAACTTTTTTTTTTTTTTTTTTTTTTTTTTTTTTTAAAACATTTATGTCAGTTAACAGAGTATCCAATTTATTAATATCATAACAGAATATTTTTTGGTATTTACATAATTTTACATGATTTCCTTATCTTTAATCAATAAGCCAAAAATTATTGTTTACGTGCTCATCTCTGAATTTTGGCAGAACGTAGATTCTTCCAAACCGGAAACCGGAAGTTATTTTTTTAATCCTAGCTTTACGTGTCCACCTGAGTTGTACGTGCCGCGGTAAAGTTCAGTCTCTAATGGCTGCGCAGTCTCCATCAATGTTTATATGTTTAAATATACTGTATTGTATTTAGTTACCTCCAGAAAGTTGACTTTCTAACCTATGAATTTAGCACGAGTTATTCCAGGCATTTTGTTCTGTTTGTTTTTTGTCGGATCCTGTTTCGCAAATAAGGTGAAAAACTTCTATAACATTATAATTAATACAATAGACATCATTCGAGGCATTTATTACAATTAACTGGCATTCTGTTTATATTAATATTCTATATTATTGTTATTAATATTATATTTTATATGGGCCTTATATGTTCATGTTCATATTCGATCTAAAATGATAAAAACAAACATTTACCTTTTTTTCAGTATGTACTTTCTGTCCTGAAGTTTACTTACCCCACCCTGTTCCAGGGGTAAGTCGGACACTTTATAGCAGCTACATGCTCTTTAGTAGCAAAATCTCTTTGCATATTCTTCACTTCATGATCATTAGAGATGAGGAAAAATCCATTCAGTTATGGATCAAATTCTTTTGTGTAATGATTCACAAATCAACCCACTGACTCCAGATTTGTATTTTGTGTTTTTAACTATTTTTATGTTTATAGTAGAGATTAATCGTTACCGTATTTACAGTTACCACAATTGGCTGGTTTTCAGTGATCACCGGTCATGGACGATCAACCTCAGACATAAACGATTGTGTACAGAGAGAAGAAGCTCAGGAACACATTTTTATTGCGTTACATTATCAAAGATTTGCATTCGCACATTAGAAGATCGCCTTTTAGAAGATCGCCACATTAGAAGATCGCCACATTAGAAGATCGCCACATTAGAAGCTGCTCACAGAAACTCAACCCACAAGCTCATTGTCACGTTGAGTTTTGAGACTTTAGAGACATTCCCTATAACCCTAGAGGTGGCACAATCTAAACTATTTAGACATTTTCATCCCCTGTGGTAAATGTGAATTTTATGCTACGTTTGTTTAGAAATAATAGTTATGGTGGACGACATGACAGAGATACACACTGCTTAGTAACAATTTAGCTTTTTGTTTAATTTAAGTTACAGTTAAATGCTAAAATCTTGTACAGTGGAACCTCGGATTACGAGCATAATTCGTTCCGGAAGTGGGCTTGTATTCCAAAACACTTGTAAACCAAATTAAATTTTACCATAAGAAATAATGGAAACTTAAATTATTTGTTCTACAGCCCAAAAAAATAAATACATAAAAATAATTAATAAAATTGTAGTAAAAATAAAACAAATTAACCTGCACTTTACCTTTCAAAAAAGTAAAAAATAAATCCAGACAGATAAGTGTTTCC
>JAQMYK010000033.1:5677083-5689635 GCA_030014345.1 Clarias buthupogon
TATAATGCAATATAATCAGTGTAATCATGTTCATTTATTTATTTATTTATTTGTCTATTTCAGGGTCATACAAAGTGTTCCAGAGGAACTCAAAGTCCAACCATCTGAGGTGACTGTGTGAATCAGTTTTTGTTATTTTGACATTTTAGTGCAGCACTTTCAAACTTAAGTGGGCCATGGGTCATTTCGAAATGTGAAAATCTCCAGCCCAAACGACTAAGATAAATGAAGAATAGCATGTGATTAAAACAATGTGGCCTTATATTATTAGATCTAATTACTTTTTTTAACCATGAATATTTTATATGTTTCATTCAAACCTAATTGCAAAAATAATAATAATAATAATAATAATAATAATAATAAAGTTTTTATGAAGTTTGTATGAAATGTGAATGTGTATAAATCAAAATGATCAGATTGTCCCTGATGAGCAAGCCGAAGGTGACGGTGGCGAGGAAAAACTCCCTGAGATGTAGAAAGAAACCTTGAGAGGAATCAGACTAAACAGGGAACGCATCCTCATTTGGGTGATGACGGATAGCGGGATTGATCTAGACTCATACTGTGTGTTAGGAGACTGTAAGTTCAGTATAACAGGAGATGTGTTTAAGTTAATATGGAGTCCAGGTCGTTATTGGAGGCTCAGGTAGACTGTAGGAAACTCCAGTCCTGAACTATCAAGCGACTGCTGTTGCAAGTCACATTTAAAGAAGACATGAAGCAAGCGCAGTACGCTGAGGAGACTCTTAACTCTCTTAACTTAGTTGAACGCTCTCTGTTTTTACAGGACAATGCACAACCTCATACTGCCCCCCGCTCCGCTTGCACATTACAGGAACTCAGTCCTGACCTCACGCTAAGCCATTTCCGCATGTATGTGGGCCATTAAAGGAGCTCAGATGTGAAGCAGGCAGTCTGGTCATGACTCGGGTGTACTGAGAAGCTGTCTACCTTGAAAGTATCCAAGCACTAGTGAAAAGCTGAGATAAGTGCATTAATGTAGCAGATTAGCAGTAGATTATACAGAGAAATGACTTTACTCATTTCACGCTCAAAACTGCACAATCAAAAGTCTTGGTTTGACCTGAACGCCCCTCATAATATGCATAGGTACAAATATTAATGTATATATATTTATGCAGCATTGGAATGGCAAGGCCAATTCATTTGTTTTGCTACAAACTGAAGATATTCTAGGTGTCATGTTAGGTGTTTTTAAAGCGGTAACAGCTCTGAATATATCTGTTATTGGTCTGAGCCCGGGGTATAAACCAACATAAAGCCCCGGGAGCTGTGCATGGGAGACAAAAAGCTACTTTAAAGCCGAGAAAAGAAAAAGAGAAAGAAGCCCTGGTGTGCTCAGACTGATGATGTGCTGATGCAGTTATTGTAAACAAGGAATATGCAGCCTAATATTAATTATTATGTTGTTTGTTTTGAATGCTTTTGTTTACATAAACCTGTTTGGCCTGTAGTTTAACACACTGAGCTGTAAATGTCCAGAAATAACAACTGGAATTCTGTTCTATGGGATGCGCTAAACTCAAACCCAAGAGACTTCAGTGTGTGGGAAGTGTCATATATTCAATCTGAAAGTTTGTTTGTTGGATTTTACAGTGATCTTGAACAACAGTTAATCAACTACACGGTCAGGTAAATAACCCGACTTACACTTATCTTTTACAGTCGAATCAATTTGCTGTTGATAATAATTTTGTTCTTTTTTTCCCCTGTTTTTTTAAGCATCTTGCTGTTGGCGACTGCAGCACATCCAACAGGTGATCCAGCATCTATTCCTCAGTGACGTTTACATTATGCATCGTGGCTCATTATACCGGGGGGGGTTTGGGTGTTGTGATGAGTCTCCAATGTTATTTTCAAATGTATTCATTTCTTTTTATTAGGTGACCTTTTTGGTGCTCTGGATTTTCCTTTCCGCAGGTCCTATGAGTTCTATAGTGGATGTTTTGCCAGGTATGAAAAAAAAAAAACCTTCAGGATGTCATGTTTACATTGTGTTTCTGATATTAATTTTATATAAAATGGTGATAGAACCAAAGATCTCACAGAGGTCAATAATTTATAATTCTACTGTGTATGTATGAGTGTAATATACAAGTGAGTCTCAAAAAAGAATATCAGGGAAACATTTTTTGAGGGGAACGGGGTTAATTTAGTTAAAAAATTCAAACCCATACTGTGAAAAAGTATTTGCGCCTTACTGGTTGTATTTTTTTTGGCATATTTGTTATTTAATTGAGATCATCAAACACATTTTATTATTACTCACAGAAAACTACAAAATGCAGTTTTTTTAAGTATTATTTTATTCATTGAGGGAAAAATGTGTCCGTACCTGCCTGGCTCTGTGTGCAAAAATAATTGCCCCTTAGCCTAATCAATTTGTGACACACGCGCAAAGATTCTGCTAACTATAAGCAATTATATTGTGACTCGAATGAAAAATACAACTTGATGTGCTAATGAAATATTCTCCTCCACAGTGCTGTACTTGGCTTTTTTCTGGTGCTAGCCTGGGTAAAGCTGAAGAGCGGACTTTCTCTGGTGCATTGCGCAGTCTGGCTGTTCGTGGCCAAGGTCAGAGACTTTCTCCTTTTAATACGTATTTATTACACAGGAATGAGAGAAACGAGTGGAGATTTCGGTGTCTAGATTCTTATTCAGTCTTATTCAGTTTGTTCTTTATTTTTAAATGTCCTGTGTGAAAAATCTTGATTATGTTGAAGGAAAAAAACACATCCCAGGGGCGTTTCATTGGTTGTGGCCTTGTATCCAACCAGCATATGCAGGATGTCCCAAAACTCTCCATACATAGCACACGGTTGTATCAACAGTTTCTAGGCTCCTCTTTGGCCAAAACGTTAAAGCCCATTCTCCACCAAGTGAACCAGGTGCTACTTCACGTCTGGTGCAGAGCCAACCGGCTGAGAACTGGCTTTGTTTTTCCATGGGATAGAGAGTCACGTCATTACGTCACTGTATACGTCCATGTACGGCTCTACTTTTCCTAGCAATTCGTCAACGATGGTGAACTTCATCATGGCTTTGCGAGCAGTTCTGCTGGCTTTAACATTACTGGAAAGAATTTGAGAATGGCAATCACAAACCTTTAGTTGGTCGTGATAATCCAGGCCCCCAGTGGCTGTATGAAAACAAAGAACTGGTTCGAAATTGGGCCGAGCTCGCTCCGGAACTGCCTCGGTGGGAAAGATCCCCTGATCTTAAGTTTTACCTGAATCGTTTAAAAGAACGCATTCGAAGTGCAATTACATGCATCACAAAAGATGTGTTAGGATGAGTTCTTAGTGAGTGAGAGAGATTTATTTACAAATGTAGAGGATGATTTGTGAACAAAGTTCAGAATCAGAATCAGGTTTTATCCGCCAATTATGTTGACACACAAAAGGAATGTAAAAGGAATTAGATTCTGACTGTTTGTGTACAGATCAACATAAAACACTGTACATTTATTGGAAAAACACTTTACAATAAGACTGTAAAAAAACAAAAACAGAATATGTAGCATATGTATATAAAGTGAGTGTGTAAGTAACCGTAGTGTGCATCACATATAAGTAGTGCAAATAACAGTTTGTAAGAAGCATGTTAATGCTTTTACACAATACAAGATGTTTGATTAGTGCGAAGTTGTTTGTAAACAGCATGTCAGTGCCTCTGTACAGCGTATTGTATATGAAGGTGATTGCCTGCGGGAAGAAACTGTTCATGTGCTCTGCAGTTTTGGTGTACAGAGGAGGTGAAAAAGGTTTTGTCCACAGGAGTGAGCGGACTGTACTGATTTTTCCTCCTCGGTTTCCTGGTTCTTATTGAGTCATGGAGAGGGAGCAGGAGAGCACCAGTGATTTTTTCTTTTCCTGTTGTTTTTACTGTTTGCTGCAGTCTGTTTCCTGTCCTGTTTTGTGGCTGCTTCGAAGCAGACGGTGATGGATGTGAATAACTGCAGTATAGAACCGTGTCAGCAGACCGTACAGTACCTCCTCAGTTGGAGCAGAAAGTACCTCCTCTGCTGGGTATTTTTGAGGTTGAAGTTGATGTTGGATTTCCATTTCAGGTCATGAGAAATGGTATTTCTAATTGGATATTGTGAGGATGAGTAGTGATGAGGTCTTTCTCCTGAAGTCCTCTGTCATCTCCACAGTTTTGATCGTGTTCAGCTCCAGGTTGTTCCGACTGCACCAGAGCACCAGGTGATGCACCGCATATCAAATTGAATTGAAATGTTCTTTTTGATACAAGGTATTACCTTCCCCTGTGTACGGAGAACTTTGGGATCGCCTGTAGAGCATGATTTTGGCGTTCACCACCCCTGGGCCAGCCTCTGCTTGGGCAACAAAGCCTGTGGTGTTTTTCCTCCACGACTGATGGACACTAGTTTTGAGGATCAGATGGTTCGTCTCAGGGAGATTTTCTTTGCCCCCGTCGCCCTCGTCTTGCTCATCAGGAACAATCTGATCATTTTAACTTATGAATGTTTCCTCACACATTTCAAACTCCTTTCAGTAATTTTCTTTCTCATTCTGTAAAGCATTGTTTAAAGCGCTATATAAATAAAAAGTAATTGAATTGAATCAACAATAAAATAGCTTTATGCGGTGTTTACTGAGCAGAACAACAACAGAAATTGATTGATTTGCAGATTCTTTGCCTACATACTGTATGTAAAAGCTACTGTAAACGGTACTAATAAACACTAAGGCAGTGTGATTTAATGATGTACAGTATACAGCCAGACGTGTGTGAACACCTGCGTACTATACAGTATATTTAATTTTAAAACCTTGCTACTTGGTTTATGATTATGATTATGTATTCAGCCTGGTATTGTTTTGACAGCCTTATACAGAATCAGTGGCAGAGTGTGAAAGCACTAATGAAATTTGCATTAATTGAATCTTCATTGAACGTGAGCTCACATTTGTTTTACTGAGTACTAGACGTGCCCACGACTTCGCATGGAATTCAATTTCGTACTCTTTTTCCAAGGTCGATTTTTTTTTTAATGATATAAGGGCGTTTTCCATTTAAATTTCAAAGCGTATACAGTATCTTCTCTTCCCATGGGCCGATTACAAAAAAACTAATGCGTGGTGGATTAAGTATGGATTACGTGATGTGTGCACAAACAGACAGACAAAAGTTCCCCAAATAATCTTGATGTGTTCTATTACTCATCTTACGTCCCGCCAAATTATTTTTCTTTTATATCTTCAATGTATAGACACATCACCTTTACAGTTTTAATAAATGTATAGATGTTTAATAAAGTTTGTAGTTATAATACAATATACTGTAAGATAAGATAATAAGATATATTCATTATTGTGGGAACCATGTAGAGCATATTATATGAATAAATTGTTTCTTATTAATAATATTTATTTTTCCTATGTGTGGAAACTTGACCCACCCTGTATAGTATAGTGTAGTATAGTATAGTATAACATTTAGTATTATTTTGTACCATTTACAATTTTAGTAATTGTGAACTTTAGAGTGTTCATAGTTGTTGTGTTTTTTATTATTAAATGTCTCTTATGTCTATTACAGATTCTGGCTTCTAGTCTGTCTATTTTTATATTCACGACCGAACTCGGACCCTTAACATTATGCTGGTAAAGTGAAACCTTTTTGAGATTATTCATGCTTGTGGTAATAGATTTAGAAGATTATTTGTGTACTAATAAACAAATAAACACATTTCATCCACAATATGTATAACATATGTAAATTTTTTTCTTCTTTCAGCATCCTTATAAACCACGCTGGCGAGGCACTGTCAATATACGCTACCAGACTTCTGGAGAGCTGAAAACAAATTCCATTACACAATCACATTAGGATATCTAATATTGGCTTAACTTTCACTGTACATCACTATAACTGTAATACAGTGTGTTAAACATTATATGTCACTATAACGGCTGACAATCAGAAACAAGGAGTGTTTAACGTCCATGAATTCCCATTTGTTTGTGTGTGAATATTTATAAATCTGTGACCACATGAAGTATAATTTTGTACTGTAAGAGGTATTACTGATGGCGCGGTCTACACAGACTCTAACTGTACCATCATAAGGGGTAAAGATGTCACCTTGGTATATTCTATTAACGGCTGAATGAAGTAATACAGAAATGAACTCTGGGTTTAGTAAACTTTATTTTACAACTTTGCATTACAAGTTTGCGTTCCTTTGGATTAAGCTTAAAGCTCTAATTAAACTAGCCCTATGGTAACTAGTTATATTACTAGTTAACATTTCGTTATTACATTGCATGTTTTATGCTCCTGCCACTTGCAGCAATTCCTAATATATAATGTAATACTGGCACTGAGTTTAATATTGCTGTGTCCCCCTGTAGTGCTCAGAAACACACACTGCCTGGGCAAAAACTAAATAAAATAAATAACTTTTTCAGAGGGGTCAAAAAAAGAAAAACTACATGACAATATTTACATAAACATTTATAAATGCCTCACAAAAGCATTTTTAGAATATAGAACAATTTTAGAATATTTACATTACTGATGGACTTGGACATTAATTCACAGAATTAAAAAAGGTAAAGACTCGACCTCCTTCACACTTATGTGTGAACCAGAAGGGCTATAAATAATATATTTTTAAGACATTTAAAATTGGTAGACAATCAAATGCATGAATATCGGTTCACACTGACCTCCTTTATGTTCACAATGCAGATGACATTTACTTTATTCTCCAAATTCCATCAGTCTGTCAGTTTAATTATACCAGGAGACTAAAGTGGTTCATTATAAAAATGGGCCTTTGAGATTGTTAGACGAGTGTATCATGTATCATGCTTGACTACTGTATGTTTGTGTGTAGTCATGTATGATTATTGTATGTTTACAATGAAGATAAATAAACAGTATTGTAGAATTGTAAAGTAACTGCTTCTCATTGTGTCAAGAAAACATTCCCCACACCGTTACACGAGCTGGACTGTCGACAAAATCAGGTTGGATGGATGGATTCATTATGTTGGCACCGTGTGCGACTCATCAGACCAGGCTCCACTATTTCCAGTCTTCTGTTACCCAGTTTTGGTAAAACTGTGCCCACTGCAGCATCTGTTCTTGGCTGGCAGAAATGTTGAGGTCATAAGCCTGAAAAGATTGATGTGCATTTTGAGATGCATTGCTCCTCACCGTGTGTGTGTGTGTGTGCACCCTGTCCAGGTGTACCCCGCCTTGTGCCCCAAGTCTCCTGGGATAGGCTTTATGCCCCCTGCGTCCCTCAATACAGGATAAAGCAGCATATATGATGTGTGAGTGAGTGATTTCTCCTCACCATACAGTAATTATAGAGAGGTTATCTGAGGTACTGTAGCCTTTCTGTCAGCTCAAGCTCCGTCTCTATTGATGGTTTCCATCAACACATTTCTGAGAGGAGTTTTTTTCCCCCATTTTAGCCCCGCACCAAACAATTGGATGAGCAGGATGTGCAATGAGAATACAGCAGAGTAGTGGAGTTCTGCTGACGTCGACTACCTTATTCAACTGACATTCATGTGCTTCTATATTATTTATGTTTATTTATTATTCATATATGTTATTTAAATATACATATTAATTGGAGTCGCAGTTTTTGGGAAATAGGGAAAATATATATGGATATTTGTGAATATTATACACAAATATAGTCCTGCCTTAACCAGCTAGTTTGTGTGTGTGGAGTTTGGACGTTCTTGCTGTGATTGGTGAAATTAATGAAAGTAAACATCTTGTCGCAGTACTTAAACATAAATAGTTATTGTTTCTAGTATCCATTATATCAGTTAAAAAATTTTTTTTCCATGTTTATTATTTAAACCAAGAATTCAGAAAACAAAGTGACTGCAATGCCAGGCATACACACATACTGTATACACACATATACAAACAGTACATATACACTAGCCCTTAAAAACACCTGTGTTACAGGATTATGTTTTCTGCATCACTATTGTCTTTTTAAGTGAACTTTCCCAATACAAACAGGGTTACGACATAAGAGTGAACACTTTGACTCGCAGCATTCAGCCTCACGTATTACACATCTCTTGTGTTGCAGCGTTATTTCTATTTAATATAATTAATCTGGTGTTCACACTGTATTTCACAGACTGTGTTGAGGATATTAGATGATGCATGACTGTACAAATAAAAAAATCTTTGTTTTCCTGAATGGCTGTTCAGTCTGCAAGTCTGGTTCACAAAACTGAAACACCAAGTGTGTACAGAGAGTAAAACAATGTCTCAAATAAATGATATGGTTAGTTATGATATGGTATGGTAATGTCAGCAACGTAACAGAATTGACAAATTAATTGGTGAATTAGTGTAATTTCTCAGTTTTCTGGGAGGAAATGTAAAAGTTCTATTTATTTATTTATTTTTATCATTTATTCACCTGCAATTATAGAAGAAATGTTTGGCATTTTTTACATGGAATGAAACCAGACATGGACAGAACATGCAAAATTTGCACTAGTATTATATTTACATAAAATTACACAAACTTTTCAATGAATATTTTGGTAGAAAATATTCATAGTAATAAACACCTATATACTGTTATTGTAACCAACAATCTATTGAGGTTTAGGATGTTAAATTAAACCACAAATATAAACATCAGATAGTTTTGAGACAGGAATTGCAGTATTTTTAACACAGACATTCCTCGTCAGTCATGTGCTGTAGACGTCTGCCTAAATTACCAGAGAACTGGACTATGGACAGATGTCTCGCGCGCTCTGATTCAGGTTAGTATAAAGAGAGAGCTGTGAAATACACAAGCTTTTGATTACATCAGGTATCCTGCAGATACTGTAGTACTGAGAGACCTTGCAGACCCTGAAGCCTAAACAGATACTGGCACTATCTGAAGGTCACATGGTCTCCATTGAGCTTTTTTGTTTTTGTTTTTAACGTTGCATGTGATGTTAGTCTCTGAGTAGATGTGGCAGATTTTATTAATCAAAGTAACAAAAACAAGTGTTTATTATTGCGTATTTCAACAATATTATCACAATTTACTATTTACAACCTGCATCATATACCAAACACCCATTACAACCATTAATTACAAATAATACGTTTCCCATGGACTATAGAGTTAATATTGTGTTATGCTAATACAGTCTTAATGTGTACAGATTAATGTAAACTATGAAGCGTTACATCAGAACTACGGTTTAGCTTTTGGTGAGAATGTAGCGAGGTAAGGTATTCTCCTCCTCAAACGTGGATCTGCTTGGTTGTCCTCTTTGATGTATCCTGTTAAAAACAAACAATTTACAATTTTAAGTTTAACTTTCTTGAAATAATGTACCATTTTTCTATTAATTTGTCTATTAATCTTCTAACTAATATTTTCTATTGTAATGAAAAACTTCTAGTTAAAGTTTTTAACGTGCATGTATGTGACGCCAGGTGTTTGGTATAACATCTGAAAACGGTCTCTGTTAATAAAGAAAGACGTTTCTGACAGACATGTTTGTGTCTGTGACTGTCCTTCTCAGACCAAATGACTCATTCATTCATCTACTAAACTTTGAGGGTGAGTAATTGTGTCCAAATATCCCTCCTCGCTGCCAGTATTATTGAAACCGGCAAACTGCCTGGGGCAGCTCAGTGGTCAAGGCACTGGACTATGGTCTAGAAGGTTCCATGTTCAAACTCCACCACCACCAAGTTGCCCATGTTGGGCCCCTGAGCAAGACCCCTCACTTTCATCTGCTCAGATGTATAATTCAAGTAAAAATCCAAGTTGCTCTGAATAAGGGTTTCTGCCAAATGGCATAAACAAACAAACAAACAAACAAACAAACAAACAAACAAACGCTCTCATAAGTCACAGTCACTGGGATAACAACTTCTATTACAGGTTCTTCAAAGCTTGAACTTTCATATCCACTACTCCTATACCACTCCAAAGTGTTTATCAGGGAAAATCCCTCCAGCAAGCTGTGGAAAGACAAGCAGTGTCTTTAAGGAACCACATGCTGCTTGGCGATCTAAGCTTTCTTAACATCTGGAATTTCAATGATTTCTGTATTCCAGTCTTTGGCTACTTCCAAGATCCACCTCCCTTCTGCTCTTATCAGAAGCTGTATAATTGTGGCTCCTTTTCTCGATTTCATAACTGATATAATGAGATTTAACAAGGTAGAGAACACAATTGCCCAGTTTTTGCCAGTCCTTTTATCAGGAAAATAAACAAGAAATCTCTCTAATGACACTCATTATCACTGCTGTAAAGTAAAAAAAGGTAAAAGACATCTAAAACTTGTTGAAGTAGCCTTGGTAGAGTTGTTGGTCTCCGCTGGTTTGATCCTGCAGTAATTGTTGATGTCGAGCTGAAAGACTGACAGGTTTTACACTTTGATCCACTTTGCATCTTCAGTCTTGCTGATGAAGCTCATCATGCACGTTTTTGAGAGATGGTCTTTCTACCTCTCCTGACTAAAGCGTCTCAGTCTGCACGGATCTCCTTACAGGTTTCAGATCTCCTCTAGATATACAGCATGTTCTCTAAAGACATGTTCCTTGCGTTGGGTGTCCTCCTCTCTGCTTTCTGGAAGCAAACAACGCCCTTGGATGACTGAGGCCAATTCAACTGATCATGGACCTCAAGCACATCACAAAGAAAACCTTTTTTTCCTCCCCAAGTGTCTGTGACTGTCAGCTGATCGAGGTAATGTTCTGCAGGAAAATCCAGGCAAGTCTGATGATGGCACACTAGGTGGCCAAGTAGATTTCATTTTAAAGCAATAATTAATTTCCTGTGACAAAGTTGCAAATTTTGACCGTATCACAAGTTTTATAATTACACTATTCATATTCTTTTATGTCTGGTTCCTTTCAAGGTTTCTTACTTTTATTGTCTCCTTAAAATCACTGCCTCACATTTGATCATTAGGGATAAATTTTTACATTTAAGTTCTATGCAGAATTTAGACATTTCTATAAAGCTGCTTTGTGACAACGATCACTAAAAGTGCTATACGAATACAGTTCAATTGAATAGCCTCATCCCTAAAATATTCACATTTTTCACATTCATGTATTCCAAATATTCTTAATTTATATTAATGCAATCATTGTGATTCAGAACGGACACAAAGAGGAAAGATATACTCTAAAATATTCTCTAAATGTAAATAAATAAATAAAGACAGTACCTCTCTCTATGCAGGTCTGTGTAGAAGGGAAGCCTACGTCCCAGAAGTGCTCTGGGGTGGAGGGGGGAATGTAACGGAATCGATGGCGTGAGCAGGACGACAGTTTCTTCTTCCTCTCCTCCTCAGGGAGGTCAGCATAATACTACATAAACACATCAAGGCATCATCACAATTATTTGGTAAAACGTCTGAATCCTGATATTTTTTTTCTACACATTGCACTACCTCGAACATATAATATTAGTGTAAAATATGATGTGGCACTTTTTTGAATGAATAAACTTTTGGTGACATACAGTCTCCTCTAAAAGTATTGGGACGGTAAGGCCGGTTCCATTGGTTTTGCTACACTGTATGCTGAAGACATGTGGGTATGAAATCAAAAGCTTCATTTGAAAAAATTAATTAAAATTTTAAGGAAAACACTCTGTCGGGATTTATTTTTACAAAAAAAATGCAGGTTAATTTGTTAAATATTTACTTTATATTTTGTATTAATTATTTTTATGTATTTATTTTTTTGGGCTGTGGAACGAATAATTTGAGTTTCCATTATTTCTCACAGGATAATTTGCTTTGATTTATGAGTGTTTTGGAATACGAATTATGCTTGTAATCCAAGGTTCCACTTTATAATGTATAAGAATAAATTTAGTATTAAAATATTTATATAAGTTTTTCTTTTCCTGAAGTCCATATACATGTTTTTCCTGACTCTGTACTGTGTATATTTGGATGAAATATATCTTACTCACAATCTCACATTCCTTGCACGTGTGACCTTGAAGTTTCCTCCGTTCAGCTTTCTTGCGTACAACTACCACATGAGCAACAGACCTGTTCTTATCACTGTACACGAAGGAAAGAGCAGACCACGATTATACATCGTTTATTTCATACTCTGTTAACAGAACACATCGTTCCAGATCTCACCTCTCAGGAGAATCTCTCATGGGTTTCTCTTGTTCTGTTTACAAATAAAAATGCATTAGTTAATGATGTAGTGTTGTGATTAGACTGTGATCTCAGTTACATTAAAATAAATACCCCCCTTCCATCATTCAGGGACTTTACAGAAATGCCTTACAGTTACTTCCACATTGTATTCCAGACTTGTAAGACAATATTTATGTTAATCATTTTTAGGATATTTATAAGATGGTTCAAAATATCTATACATCAGAAAACTGTACCTGTCTTACCTGACCTTTAATTCAAAAACCATTTGTTAGACTGTAAATTAGGGATGCACCGATACCGGTATCGGGTATCGGCCTCGATACCACATTTTCTAAAGTACTCGTACTCGTTAAAA
>JAQMYK010000033.1:5710049-5724198 GCA_030014345.1 Clarias buthupogon
GCATGAGGAATCACAAAGGAGTTTTCATTTTCTGCAATGGAAAAGTACTCGAACTAGTTACTTTTATCAGAAGGTAAAGACAGTAATTTTGTAATGTAATTAGTTACTTTAAAAAGTAACGTCCCCCAACACTGCTGATGGACTGGGTCACATGTCACTGCAGTAAACTCTGGTTCATGATGACGGCTTAAATGGAACGGAGTGTACGATGTATATGACCATAAACTGAAGCAAGTCTTATTCAGTTATTGAAGACGGCAAAATCACCATTATTTAACAGACAAAAAAACACCACCACCACTTAAATGAGCATAAATGATTTGACCTGCACAAATTACTGGCAGTACAATTCACGAAAAAAAACTAAACTTTCACAAAGTGTTTAGAAAAGCCTCTTTATTTAATTCTAATTAGAACACGTTCACATTAACAAGTTTTTCAGTAACTGCTTTTGTTTTTCCAGGTGACTTTTCAATATGAAAACCCCACAGGAAGCACAAGGACACAGTCACAGCGCAGCGCGTTCACCGGTCCCGGCTCCTCATCGTCCCACGCGTTCACTTTAGACCGTTTCATTTGCCCTTCTTGAATTTGCCTGGTGTTGCACTTGTCTTCTGTTTCTTCTTGGCTGAGCCTTTTGCTTCAGGCTCCTGTAGGGACATGAAATCGAAATTAAAATTATCCAAAACCAGTATGGAGCTTGTGACAGCACGGGGAGAAAGATTTCAGTTTCAGTACAAACCTTGCGTTTAGAAGAGATGGATCCTGTGACAGTGAAGAAGGTGTCCAGGCGTCCTTGAGTGCTCCCCTGTCGGCTCTTCATGATTTTCTTACAGCCGTTACGGATACGCTCCTCACTGACAATGAACATGAGAGCAATAAATGTTAAATAATATACTGTACAGATAACAGACCTGACAGCTGGGTACATTTCACTGTACAGGTGCATTGCCTCGTTCATACACCCCCAAAGATGCTCTGTCTCTTGTCTAAAACGTACACTTCTCCTCATCAAATATAAAAGTGTACTATTAAAAACTGCTAAACAACTCAACATGGACCTGCTTCTTATCAGTAAATAAACTAAATCCATCCTAGAGAGGTGTGTGTGGTATGAAGTGTCCATGCTCACCTGAACTGCTTCTCGCTGCACATAAACTGGATGAGTCCCTCCTCGTCAGGTTCGTTCCACTTGAGATCGACAGTGGAACAGTCCACCACCTCAGGCTCCAGAAACAAGGTTCGAGCCTCCTTAAAGAGCCAGTCCTCTGGGGCAGGGTGTTTCTGTGCAACCACACACAATATGTTTCTCAATTAATTACTAGAGCTGTCGATATTAACATGTTAACGCTTGTGATTAATCTAGAAATGATAACATGGTACAATTTTTTTGAAGCAAATTCATCATATGACCAGGTCTAACCCTAATGGCTTCCCAAAATCTTAGTGTGGTTAGCCGGCGGTGAGTGATAAAGACACGTTTAGTGCGGATATGAGGATGAATTGACACACCCCATACTGCCAAGCCGCCGCATGCAGTGCCGGTCCCACTTGAGAGATTTCTGAGATATTATAAAACCGTTTCCTCTAAACAGTTTGTCAAGCATTTCTTTATTCCAACACTGCATGTTTATAAAAACCTTTTCAGCTGCTCCAGTCAAGGGTCGCCAAAGTGGACCATCTGATCCAATAAACCGCAAACGTTTATAACAAAAGTAAATCTGTGTATTTTAAAATTAAGATTAATCACAGACCCTGACTGCGATTAACTAGATTAAATTTTACAATTGATTGACAGCACTATTAAATACACTGTACGAAAAAAAAATTTCGCTTAAAGCTTGATTAGTTAACGGGCACAATGTGAGCGTGATTACGTGTTCACCATGATACATGGAAAATTCTTTACTTTTGTATTTTAAATAAAATATTAAAATCATAAGCTCAGTTATTATTTTAAATAATGTACAGTACTGTGCAAAGGTCTTGATAAACCCCTCGTTTCTTCATATTTAGTTAAATTAAATGTCATTTAATTTGGAATTGAAAGGGAAAAAAAATATTTTACTGCAACAGGCTGCAAATTGCCTAAAGATAATATTTTTTAAAAACAGGTTGTTTACGTACAGTAAGTCCCTTAGCAGCAGCCTCATTTCCCCTCTCCTCTGTTCCAACCACTCAGCATTCAGTATCTCCTGAACCGTCATGGCTATTATGGGAGTTACGTTGAAATGTCATGAATTCCCCTCATTCCCCTCAGATGGGACTCCTTTGCGCTTACCTGACTCCAACATCCCTCACAGCTCGGCCACGAACCCGCCACCACAAAATCTCCCCCCCCCCCTGATTCTAGCTTCTGTTTTTGTCAAGTTAACAGTGACATGTTCCCAAACTCTGCAGATTTTTGCTTGTGAAGGTGTTTGTCATTGCAATATTACTCACTTCACTCTCGTAAGCCTCACAGCTACATGATGTTCGCACAGGAATCGGTTGTGATGATTTCATAAATAATCGACAATTAAATCTGCTGTAAATTAATCTGATTATGGATTTTAGTTGATAATGTTGATGAATAGTTGCACCTCTAATCACCAGTATACTAATCACTGGTCTGCACCTGTTTCTCACTGGTTCATGCTGTAAGCTGCTTTTTTTTTTTTTCTTTCAATGATTGAATGATTGTGTGTGGCTTAACAAACAAAATAATTGTTTAGGAAGCCTCGAGAGCTAGTTCTCAAAGACTACTTTCCTCAAGAAATTCTCTTTGGAGGCAAAATATGAAGAAATCAGGTGTGGCTCAAGTCTTTTATACTGTATATTTTTAAAAATAATATATTTTTAAAAAGCTCTGCACAATGATAAACGACTCAACATTTTATTCCGAGGAAAACCGTGGATCCAGACTCCACTCACTCTACTCTACTGGACACCAGATTATGGAATGAATGTCCCCATTGCTGTCTTCAAACAAAGCCTCTTCATTAAATAATGAAATGCTCACAAATTGATATTTTCTTCAGTAAAAAAACTTTCCTGCTGTACCTGGTATTTTCTCTCACATGGTTTTAAGCTTGATGACATTAAAGTACTCAGACTCTGACACAAACAGCATTCGTCATCAACGTGTTTAAAAAAAGAAATACATCATCATAACTACAAAAACACAGACTTCTCACTAGGGGATCCATGCAGCCCAACACGTGTTAGTGTTTTGTGATTGTATGTGAACTCACAGACTGGTCAATGTTGTCCAGGATTTCCTCTATTGAACCATGTAGTTTGATGAGGTCAATTGCTCTCTTGGGTCCAATTCCTTTGATTGTGCCACAGTAGTCACAGCCGAGGAGGATACACAAATCGATAAACTGTTGATGCGACATGTTCATCTCCTGCAGAATGCGGCTGAAATGAAACTCCTGGATCGGAAGTTTCCTACAAGTAATAAAAATATTACTGTTTAAACATGTGCTGTCAAATATGACTTGTTATTCTATACAATGATGTCTGTGCGTACGGTGAAAACGGCTGTTTCGGTGGTTTTAGTTCCCTGTCGGCTGCCACAGACGGCTGGTTCATTGTACAGCAATAATAGCAACAGCTAGACAATCAACAGATGCGTAACTATGTAGTTTATTACACACGGTGTCTTATTAGATTTAAATGTTGTGTATTACACCTAGGACTGGTGTACTACACAGAGTGATGGGCCCCTGGGCGTAAACCAATATTGGGCCCTGTATCTAAACTACCACTCAAAGGTTTGGGATCACTTGCAAATTTCTTTGTCTCACTGTACAGTATATTCTAGAAAAGGTGCACAACCTTTAAGGAGCAATCTAGTCTAAATTTTCAGAACATACAATAATTAAGTGGCAGGAAAACCTCCTAGATCAGGGCTCAACAACCCACAGCTCTGGAGCCACATGTGGCTCTTTTCTCCCTATGATCCCTGTAGCTTTGGAAAATAAATAATAAGTATTTATATAATTTAAATTGTCTTTATTTTAGTTCTCTTTTTAAACTCTTTTTTTTAAGAGTTTAAAATGTTTTTGTTGCATGTAGCAGTTCATTGATTTCATAAATGCAAGGAACTATAGTTTTTTTTATACATAGCATAAAGGTAAAAAACGATATATGCAGTTTTATCTTCATTTTAGATGTCAAAAGGGTTTTGTGGCTCCTGGTGTTTTTAATTCTGTGGGAAACAGGTCCAAACGGTTCTTTGAGTGTTTAAGGTTGACGACCCCTGGACTAGATGTTACTGTAGACATAGCGTCCGTTATCTAAGGAATGCTGATCACTGAGCCAGAAATAGGGATCTTTTAAAATACTACTGCACCACCTGCGTTTACATGGGCCCTAGTATCATATTAATAATCAGAATAACAGCCCAATCAGAGTACAAATGCATCATCTAAACACCAACTGACCCGATCAGGCCTGCTCAGGATGATTTATCAATCAGGGATGAGAGATGGTGGAGTGATCTGTTCAGTAGGTA
This sequence comes from Clarias buthupogon, assembly GCA_030014345.1. Lineage (NCBI taxonomy): Eukaryota > Metazoa > Chordata > Actinopteri > Siluriformes > Clariidae > Clarias > Clarias buthupogon. The sequence goes on from JAQMYK010000033.1 coordinate 5,714,551, forward strand.
ACTATTAGCCATGAACACACTTGAGCTGATTGTTTCTCTCTTGCTGAAATAAATATATTCTTTCTGCACTCATTAGGTGATGAGAGGAGTTTATCGGGTATAAGATTAACAAATGTACAGCAATGCTTAAACAGAACATATTGTATAGTCAATTATGCAAAGACATGAAATGTGGCAAACTGAGGTTACAGATAATAACATAGAAATCAACGGCGTGATAAACGTACTTGGCTTCGCTAGAGGTTAAGTGTCTCAGCAGGACGGTTGTTCCAAAGGTTAACCCGTCCATGTCTTCAGTTGCCGTGGCGTACACCTTCCCTGCCTTCACCAGAGCCGCACAGCTGGCCTCGGCCTCGCATGGAGCCTGGGCAAGTGGAGTTTGTTCATGAGTGTTCATTGTGTTTTAGTGTCTTCTGGAGCCTAAGAACTCAACTGCTAGCAGTCTCTCAACGCTAACACTATCCGTCTCTCTTAAGTGTACACTAAATACATCAATATCCAGGGCAACTGTGTTTAGAAAATTATACCTGCTGACCCTGTGTGGGCTCGTTTTTCTAAGTAAAGACTTAGAACAGTACCTCTATGTAGGGCACTCCCATCAGCATGAGGAGCTTCTTACACTCATCATTATGCTGCTTGGTGACTTTTACAAGACGTCTGCTGAACTTGTCAATGTTCTCCTGTTCACCTACAAAAAAAAAAAGTCACTGCCATTAATTGTTGCTCTTTACAGAACTCAACTTAACACCAAGGTGTCTAATGTCATTTCTGGAGAGTTTAAACATCAGGTCGCCGTGTGAAGTGTTTCTGTTATACCCAGTTCCTGTGCTTGTGCTAGCAGCTTCTCAGCCTCTGCTCTCCTCTCTCCTCTTTTCTCCAACTGATAAAAATTAAAAAAAACAGCAAAGTTCAGTGATAAAAGCACAGCCTCAGAAAGTTACACTAGAATCTAGTGGCATTAGAAATATAATTATTATAACTTAAAAAAAATTATAAGCATTTTAGTCAGTACATTTCAGAAAATTATGCTGCAATGTCACAATGAAAACACAGTCACGCACACATAAAATTGTACATTACAGTAAGTCCCTGACTTAAGAACAAGTTCCGTTTTGGGAGCACATTCGTAAGTCGGATTCGTTCGTAAGTCCAACAAAATGAGTCTTATACAGTTTTGATACAAATATACACTGTATAGCATAAAAAAAACAAGCACACAGGTTTGGTGTTTCGGTTCTGCATTAAACTCTCACATGAGTGCGCCTCCAAATCACGAGGTGACGCAGCGGGGTCAGCTGATCTGTTTAAAGGGAGCCCGGGAAGACGTAGAGAGGATGATAACGCTACATGGTGTTTACTGAATGCTTAAACAAACGTCATTTTATCTTTTTGGGAGGGATGTCCAATTCTTGTTAACGTAACCATGGTGTCTGATTCTCTTCACTGGTCCATAGTAGTCCATAGTACAGTTTCTGAAATGCTTTCGTACACCTCGCCTGATTCATTCATTCACATTAGATTTACATCCAGGCATTTAGTAGAGGCTCTTATCCAGAGTGATTTACACAACTGCTTTAAAGTTTCCACCAGTAAACATATCCGTACACTGGATTCCATTTAACAATGAGCTTGCTTTGACGACCATGGACTCTTTATTTGGAGTTAATCCGAATCACTTCATCAGTGACAAGTATGAGGATTAATTCTGACCATGAAGAAGTTTGAATGTAAGTGATCACAGGCCTCATGTAAAGAATTAATGATAAAAAAAAACAAATGATTGAAAATATTGTGATTATTCTGACATGTGATTGTAATTTAAGCTGTGATACTTAACTACTGAATGTACAATTTTGTATTGAAACGTATTTATCCAGGCGAACATCAAATAATTGGACTAATTATCTCATTAAGATAATTTATCAATATTTATCAATATTTATTTACCAACTCTATGCAAATTCCTCACTATGTACATATATTACCTCAGTTAATATATGTATATGAACTGTAAAACATTTCTAGACTAGTTTATGTAATTATTAGCGCTGCACTAGTAGCTGCATCCCGCTGGGCCTCGGTTATAATTAATAAATTATTATTTGGTTTGGAGGTTTTTTGCTTGTTCTTTTGTTGTTTTTTTTGGTCCTCACGGACCATGGAGGCCCCCCGCTTCTTTCTGCTCCGACTCTCCTGTCGAATGTCATTCTTTTCAAAGGTAAAGTGCAGGTTAATTAGTTTTGTTTCTACTTTATTTTATTTCTACCTTTTTTAAACTTTTTTCTATCAATAATTTTTATCTGAATATTTTTGGGCTGTGGAACAAATCATCAGAGTTTCCAATATATCTTATGGGGATATTCGCTCTGAGACAAAAATGGCACCTGGGATTCCCCTCGTGATTTAAAGGCGCAGAGGAAACATTTCACTGTGAGATTAATTTACACGGCGCACTATGTTTTTTGGCCACATGATGGCAGTGTGGGGAAAGGGGACAGATTAAGATGATTGGATTGATACAGTATGGTTTATATTGTATATTTGTGTCAAAGGCGTACAAGACTCACTCTATCGACTTACTGATTTTCATGCTCCAGGGTCGGGACCTGTTCGTAAGTAGGGGAAAACCTGTATATACACTGTGGCTCAAATGTGGTCTAAACATACAGAATACGAAACTCTACAAATTTCTAGTACGCATAAATGTTATTCCTATCACAATCTCACACAGTGACTAACAGGACTTGTTGTCGTTATTTGTTCATTACCTCTCCGGACTTGAGCTGAGGCGGCTTCCCGTCAAACACATACACGGGCTTGATGCCGCTGTCCAGCATTCGGATGGTCCTGTAGAACATGCCCATGAGGTGGCTGCCAGGCAGACCGGGTGAAATGGAAAGAAATAAAAAAAAACAAATATATTATTTTATGCCTAAAGAGCTCAACTCTTTCTACATAATCTCGAAGAACTGTAGAATTCATTTTAGATAGTGTTTTTAATCACTAGTATAACGTAGGAACTGTAGTGTATTTATATATACTGTGATACAGTAACCACCAAGCACTTACAGTACAACATCCCATATAGACTATAGACATTCTGTACACTTAGGTTTCTGACACATGACCAATTTCAATTCAATTAAATTTATTTTGCAAATTACTGAACGCCAACTCAGTACTGGAGTCCGATGTTAAATGGGATACATCATGCAGAAATCACTTTTTTAGTTGTTTTTATACATTTAAAAAAATGTGAGGAAATAAAAATATCCCCTACTCTTTGATATTTTCCATTGTTGTATTGACTGGGGCTTAAACAAACCAATGTTACTCCACAAATAAGAAGATACCCTCCCCCAGTTTGTTCCTCACTGGTGACAGATTTAGAGGATTAGGATTGAAATAATGGGAGTTTTTGAGGGAATTAACAAAAAGCATTATGTGGAGGTGCATTAACAGACATACTCGAACTTGGTTAACTTTCTAAAGAAATAGTAAAACATTGGACCTTTAAAACAGAGTAAAAATGCATAAAGCCACTTCATCACAATCACAGATTTTGACTTCGAGCCACTACGATTCTGAGATTGTAGGAAGTCATTTTGTCAGAGATCAGTATGGCTCATAGCTGTCAAACAAATAAGTAAACGTCATAATGAATCGTAGAGTGCAGATTAAGACCAGAAGGTGGCGGTAATGCAACAGCATTGTCTTGATCTGCACTCTACAATTCATTATGATACAATGGATACAAACCGCCGGTAAACACCAAGAAGACAAAAAGTCCAGTCAAAATATGTCCAATTCCTGACTTTTTTCAGCTTTTCAGCTCTCACTCCTGGACTACTCATACAAACCTCTCATACAGGGTGGAGCAAATCCAACTCTGCGCACTAAACTACTTAATAACACACTTTAATAAATACCACTCTGAGTATGGAGACATTGATTACAGAGATGCGTGATGTTAAAAACAGGGGTATCTACATCTGTTATAACTATCACTTGTATGGTACCTTGTTGTCTCTCCATCTTCGTTTTGTAAAACGTTCCCGTCTTGTCTGACTGCGATCAGAAACTGGTAAATGCACATAGAGGCATCGATGGCAATCTTGCGTCCTAAATGTGATCACAGTACAGCAAAGATAAATAAAGTTGGGTAGGTCACACTAGTAACGAAGAATCAAAGCAGTGAAATATATACAGTAAATACTATACATTTGTCAGGAGAGATGTATTGATCAATATATTCGTATACACCGATCAGGCAGAACATTAAACAGCCAAATGTTAAGCCTAGTCTTGTGTCAGCTCCAGCTCGGCAGACTGTGATACACAGATTAGCCAGAGTTATTCTATTGACTTGGCGGTGGTGTTAGTGTGTTTTTACACTGATCAGCCATAACATTAAGTTGATAGTAGAGATGTTTATTAATTTTGACCATTGATAAGGAAACACTAAGTTTTTAAGAAATTGAATAATAAGCAATGATAAACAATTAGAAACACCTGGCATCAGGATACGAGGAACAAACGTTCAAATAAATCCGAGTTCTGGAGGTCACATATGTTTAAGATCAAATATGGCATCGTTCTCAGTTTTACACTCCAGGGTTTGAGGAATTTCTGGTTTGGGAAATGGAAAAATAACCTGGAGGACACCTTTTATTGTCCACTTACTTCATGGATATAGACAATAAATATGTTTTCTGGAAAAGTAACTATTTCACATTTTGTTGTGTGATTATTATATATCTGAGGAGAATCATTTGTTTGAAATTCAAAAACTATAGACAAACTATTTCAAAATACATGTGGTCCCTCCCTTTCTTTACATTTGTTTACATTTTACTCAAAATGTATTTTTGTGTGTGTATTTGTTTTGCAGTATGTACACCTGATGATGTGTTCTTTGTTGTTGTCCAAAAAAGTAGGTTTAAAAATATCAATTCACAATGCACATAATAATAATAATAATAATAATAATAATAATAATAATAATAATAATTCACAACACAATACATTTTATGTGTATAAAACAAAACTTTCAAAATGAAGAACAAAGCCTGATGATTCCTGCACGTTATCCCTCACCTTACTGTACGATAGTCTGTAGACTTACCAAAGTAATTTTTAATATCCTGCTCCTTGATGGCTGTTGGCGCCTGATCAGCTATTAACTTGGCAAGGCCGTGAATTCCCATGTCGATCAGCTGGATGACTGAGAATGGAAACACACTCTAATTACACACTCGAACGCTTCATTTGAACTACAAAGACATTAACTATGAAAACAAATATGATTTCTTGAACAAATTGGAGAAAAATAAATGCAACATTAGTATTGTAATATTACTCAGTGTTTAAATAAAAATAGTGAAATATATATGAAGAATAATGTTGCACTTTATACCAGCACCAGAAAAGTACCACTGTAAGTAAACAAATCCTGTACTTGAGGAAAAAGTGGAGATACCCAAGGTAAAAAAAATTACTCACATAAAAGACCTCCGTTTACATTTGTACTTGAGTAAAAGTAGAAAAATACTTGCAGTATTGCAGTAAATGAACGACATAAAATAAAAAACAGATATTTTTGTTATAAAATGACAACCTGTTTTAAAGTGTGGGAGAGCTGTGACATTGGCTGCACATTCCAGTCTACCTCTTAAAAAAATACACAAAAAATTACAAAACGTATATTTTCTTACTCTGGAGTGGACAGAGAACAACCAAATATATGTTTATTTTATCTTCAGTTAATACCAGTCAGTTATCATGGAGTTTTAAACAGTCACTAACTGAATGGTTTTATACGCCCAGGAACAACTGATTGAAACTATTGTGTTCTCACTGATCAAAGTGAACCAGACTTTGGGGTCAAGTGTTCTCGGAAACGCTCCCAAGGCCCTAATGTGAAACGGCCTAATGACCCGCAGTGTTAAAATACATTGTGGATACAGGATTTTGTTTTTCATAGAGCATATATTTTATTAATGCGTATTAATTGTGCATCACATTTTTAAATGAGTGATTACACACATCCTCTTCATATATGCACATCATAAAACCCAGGAGTAGTGTTAGTAACTACAGCAAACAAGAAATTATAGAAAACAAACAGAAATAAAAGTCCAGTAAATTTATTATACGGCTGATTTTGAAAATAATCCAAAAACATGACATGTCGGAGCCCTAGATTATGCTACATCTAATCTAGTCTAAAATAGGTAAATAGATTCATTGTAAGTCTATAAAAACATGAGCAGTTTAAAATTTCCGAAGCATTTCAATAATATTTATTGCCAGTTTTCAGTAAATATAGTAAAACATGTGGACAATTTAAACTTTGATGGCCAAGTATATTTCTTAGTATATGTCTGGAGTACAAACAATAATTTTTAATCAATCTTTAGTGCATCAGTCATACTACACTCTCAGTTCGGGCATTTTCACCTCACCTTGGACTGCTGCGGATACATTTGCTCAAACAGATAAGAAAAACTGTTTTTAAAACTTCCAGCAAAAAGAATAAACATACATTGATCTGTCCATTCATCTTTAAATGTTCAGTTTTCGTACTCCATTTTCCTTTTTTTTTTTTTTAGTAATCCACGCTCTGTCATGCTTTCGTTTCTGTTTCTTCCTCACTGTTTGTACATGGTAAACTATTGTGTTGATCGACTCTGTTAAGTGATGCGTACAGCCACAGCCACATGGTATATTAATTATTCTTATTTATCAGAAAAGCATCAGGGTCCAGACAAAACTGTCATTCGGTCAGTTTACCGCCATTTAGTGATGCCTGGTATCGAAACAAATATTTCAGGATCATAACAACACTACTTCAGAATTAACTAGTGAAAAAAACAACTTTTCTGATTTCCAAGCATAAGTATTCAAGCTAAATAATAATAATGATTTAACAAGTTATCAGAAGTCCTCATAAGGCCTTTGCAGTAAAACTAAGCAGCTAATATCCTTATAAAACTGCACACACTGTAGCTGACACTGTATTTTAAACAAAGGCTGGTCACAATAATTATTGACTGATTACTGCAGTATTTCAATAGACAGCCATGCTCTACTGTAGGTATCTGCACGTGCCTAAGACTTTGCACAGTATTGTATGCACGTCTGTGACTTTATGCTCTTATTTTATGACGCCGGCAGGCACTAATGTTGTGTATTCACAATTTATATATGTATTAAATATCAGTGAAAACTGCACACGGTCTCTATTACCAAATAAACACAGTTATTGTGGGTATATAACAGCGCGCGCAGCTGCGACACAGACATTACAGCGTTTGATTCGCTCAAAATCTGTCGCTTTAGCACATACACATCGATTATGTCTGTATAAAGAATGTGCCAACAACAACAACGCACTTAGCGAGAAGATAATTCAACAACATCACTCACCCAAAACAACCCTATATAAATGATACAGCACTCCTGCACAAACGCGGGACGAGCACGTCTATTTCGCGCGCGCTGCGAAAACTTTACGTAATCAGACATAACGAATCAATCTGACTCGGCGTACCCCCCGGATATTGCACATCGATTCATCAGGATTGATTTGTATGGGCTCGTGCGCGACGCCACCGCGGACCGGCTGAATTTGAGATCAAGTAGGAATTTCCAAATAGGGTGCTTTCGATTGGCCAGGAAGGGAACTATCTGTTTAAACGGCTGTCCGGCTTGTAATTCCAACTTTCCCAGAGCTTCGAGTTTATTTCAAGATGGCGGCGCTCATAGTCAAGTAACAAGAAGAAGTAAATAACAAAGTAAAATAAGTTTTTAAGGAGTAAGTTTATTTTTATTTGTATTTGAAATTTTAATAATTTAAATGTTAATCCACTTTTAATCAAATCGAACGTTCATGTTCGGCGCTAATAACACAAATATCATGTCCACTTTAATTAAAAAATACTGTAATTCAAGCACTATACAAATTACTTTTTGGCTCCAGTTTAGCGACACGGCTTAATTTATTATTATTATTATTATTATTATATAATGACAACATTAAAAGAAGAAAATTGCAGGGGGGAAGCATAAAAGACATAAAGACCTATAAGACACAGAGTCAGACAAAAAATGTATTGACACATCAGGAAAAGAAAAAGAGTATGATGTCTATTATATTAATATCATATTAACAGCATTATCATATTGTATAATATTATTATTATTATTTGGGATGGTATTACCATATATAAATATATTAACGTATTGCAATGCATTTATTATTAAAAATATTTATTTAAGTTTTTCTTTTCCTGAAGTGGGTATACATTTATTTGTCTGATTGCATGTGCGTGTTTAATTCCTGTGAACGCTCAAATACCGGAAGTAGGCGGTTCCGTGTTATGAAATTCCGACTTCCCGGTTATGGCCAACGCGGTATATGAATCTTCACCTAATCTTCACTATGGACCGAGCGTGCATCTTTAGTACAAGATCGGCGGCTCCACTGCGCATGCGTCAAATCAGAGTTACTGAAATACTCAACCGATGAAGAGCTGCTGGAAACCGGTGTAAATGTAAATGATAATTTTTAAAAAGTAAAAAAAAAAAAAATAAATTACGATATATGTGTAGGCTTTTCGTGTGTGTTTTGTTTGAAAATGTAGGTATGACATTTCACTTGGTGGAAAAGTAAAACTATCTAAACAGGTGCGGCGTTTCTCTTAGCCACGCCCATCCCGGAAAAATAGGCGATATTTTGTTTGACGGTGACGTGGATACGGCGGCGCGGCTCCTCCTCCCGAGTCACTCGGATGTGTTAAAGAAGTAAACCGACCTGTATATGTTTTTTGTTTTAATGGCTCTGGGTTCGGCGATACGCGCAGATATGCGGCTGTGTGTGTTGTTTGCTTGCTGAGCGGACAGGGGCGATAAAAGCCCGCCGGCTTCCCGCGAGGGTCTCGTGCACTACAGGCGGCGGAAACAGGTTTGTGTTGCTTTTCGCTTTTCACGGAAGCGTTTCGGCTTCACGCAGGCTGGCGGCAGAGAGACGTTTATTCCGGGATCTTGTTCGTATTGTGAATCCAGTTTGAGAGAAATTAAAACATCGTTGAATCTCGATTGTCTGGAGCTACACGACTGTAGCCGAGTGTTGAAGTGTAAAGTGTAAAGTAAGAAAGTCGGTCCTGATCTCCGGCGTCCCGGTGTTTCCTCATCCGTGTGTCCACATTTATAAAACTCTCCGTGTAGATTTTGTGTTATTGTGTCTGTTTGATGTCAGTAATATATATCTAACAGGCTGTCCGTCGACCCCAGTGTTCCGGAGTGCTTTCAGGGGAAAGTGTCCATTCTCCACACTCAAGAAGTCGCCTTTAAGCCACCAAATGACGTCACCGACACGTTTGAATCGTCACCATGATTCTCATGTCTTATACTCAGGGTTTCACAAACTTCCTTGTTCCCCAAGTGAACACTGTGTATTGTTTTGGGGGTTTGGTGGTGTTGATGTGTCAGACCTTCAGACCTCTTCCTCACGGGTCGATTCATTTGGGGATTCTGTAAATATCTCGATACCCCCCCCCCACCCCCCCCCACCCCACACACACACACACACACACACCCATGATTTTTTGTTATAATATTAAACCTTTAAAAAGTTTGATGATTAAT
>JAQMYK010000033.1:5725125-5736130 GCA_030014345.1 Clarias buthupogon
TGCTCAGAAGCTTCTGCACTCAGTACAGAATCAGTTCTATCTGAAAATCTGCCAATTCTGATCTCTGACTGATCGACGTGTTCACCATTCTGAATGTATTTTTCCCCCCACCATACTGTATTATTTTCTAGGTCTGTCTGGGTAGCCAAAAAGAAAAACTACTCTGGGGTAATAACTTTAGATAATAACTAAAAACAGGTTAAATGATATAAGTACTAAACCTAATACTGTAGCTTGATTATACAGTGTTTCTCCAAAAAATTATAGCGTTATTAATAACTAGCGTTAGTACCCGCCGTTGATGGGTAAAGGGTTTGTGGAAATATTTAAAAGGATAAAGCTAAAAAAAAAAAAAAAAGCTGATAAGCATCTGACACACAACTGCTCATAACGTTCCTTCTACTTAATATTTTTATTTCATTTGTGGCACAAGATTCAGTTTTCTTTATATACATCCCATTTTTTTGGTGTAGGCCATTATGTGTCGTGCTTTTGTTTGTGTTTGATGAGGATCGTGGAAGTTTGTCAGGTTCATTACTGTCGTTTCTGGGTCTTCCACATACTCTGTGTATACACAGTAAACTCTTGCGTTGATCGGCTCTGCTGAGTGACACGTATAGCCACGCCCACATCAAGGAAAAATCGTCTAGAGAGACAGACAGTATCTCATGATATTAGAATATTTCAGGTTTGAGTAAATTACTGTTCAAACTGTAGAAATATTGTGTACCTCTCAGTGTAATTCAGTACACACAACCACAATCGTGGTGAAGACTGCTGACTGGACAGTTGTCCAGAAGACAAAGTTGGCTGGAGGGGAATAGTGTGACAGGAAAAGGTGCCAGAAGCAAAGCCAATTCAAGGAGTGCACTGAGGCTGGAGTCAGTATGTTAAGAGCCACCACACAGACGTCTTCAGGAAAGGGGCTACAAACTGTTACATCAGCAGCGTCTTTACCTGGGCTAAAAAAACTGTACTGTGTATGTTGCCCAGTTGTCCAAAGTCCTCTTTTTAGATAAAATAAAATTTTTTATTTCATTTGAAAATCAAGCTCCCAAAGCCTGGAGGAAGAGTAAAATAAAATAAAAAAATTAATTAAATGTAATAAATAAAAATAGTGCTTTAGTGCAAATAAATTGTATCGAAAAATCGATTGCAGTGCACCCAAAATAATGAAATTGATTCAACAATCTACCTCTGATTCTAATTGAGATGAGATTTCTCTTTCTACAAATTTCTATCATCATCCTGATTGTCATGAACTGCATCCCAGATTCACAACTCTGACCTTACAATTCAGAGTATTTACTGATCTAGAAAACCCAAACGACTGATGAGGAAAACTGAACATTTAAAAGGTTCCAGGAAAACTGTAATAAGTGATGTGGTTCTAGTTATTGCTCAGCAAAGGTCTAGAATGGTACATAAGGATGGGGTTTGAGCAACGAAGCTAAAATGCTGTTAGAATATGACTATAACATTATGTAGTGTTAGTGGGTAGTCTGGCAATAGAAATGCAGGAAATGTTATGGATGTAACAACTCACTTTAGTTACCTGTAAATATAGGCAGATCCTGAAGTGGAGAGTGAAGAAGTGTATGGGTGGGACAGACAGCGGTGATCGGCGATAGGTTGGTGGGAACATATGCTCACGCAGGCACAACTTAGTCAGACTTTCCACACTGGTGGTGAGTCAAAAGCCGGAGTTACAGCTTATATAACCAGCATCTGTGATGTGAACTTAAAAACCATATTGTGTGAATGCAGAGCTGCAGTTTCTGCCTGGTAGGTTTAACGTAAGGCAGAAAATGCTGTGCTAGTTTGTTTTTTCAAGTCTATCTTAAATCGAAATTGAGTTGCATGTAAGTGCATTATATGTCTCAGTCGTTATTTATTTTTCTGCTCTGCACAACCCAATCGTTGGGTGACAATCGTGAGTTTGTCACTAAACAGTGGCTCAGTAAAAGGTTGGTGTGTTTGGCCCCAATTACTTAGAATTAAAAGTTAAAAAAAAATTTTTTTATATATATAAGCTTTTAATGAAATAGAAATGATGAGAGGAAAATAGTTTTGAAGGTTATTATTTTTATTTGAATTTAATCATTGTGAGAAAACAAACAAACATTTTGAATGATTTTTAATCAGCAAATTGAAATGCTCTCTCAGAGACGTCTTCCATCACCTTGTTTGCTTTTCTAACCATGAAGGAGATCCATGAGCAGAGCAACAAATATTTATTCAGTGTTTGGATTTTTGCCAGCTTTATATTTTAAGCTGTTTGTGGCGTTAATGGTATATGTGCTCTCTCTCTCTCTCTCTCTCTCTCTCTCACAGGGACCATGATGGCGACTCTTGGCTCGATCTCGGGCTCTTGGCTGCTTCTTCTATGCCTGTTTCCACAAGTGTCCTACACAGCCACTTATAAAGAAAGGGAGCCCATCGTTCTTTACGTGAATAAAGTGGGACCTTATCATAACCCCCAGGAAACCTATCATTATTATACGCTCCCCGTCTGCAGACCCAAAGAGGTGATTGTGGCTTTTATTTGATTACAGCCGGTTTTGACATCGTTGCAAAATTTGATTTCATGGTCGATTTCTGAATTGCGCAGGTGCACCATAAAGCCTTAAGTCTGGGGGAGGTTTTGGATGGTGACAGGATGGCAGAGTCTTTATACAAAATCAACTTCATGGAAAACACAGATAAGCAAACACTATGTCAGCTCACACTGTCGGAGAAAGAGGTATCGTTTACATTGGACTCGCACGGTTACACAGCGCTTATCCGTCATGTCCTATAATCAGTCACCTTCACGTTTATGTTTCATGTGTTTATACCTTTAGACTTTGATTTGCGTGTGCTAAATATTTTATCTAAGAAAGAAGTATTGCATTTTTTTTTATAGCTAATTTTTTTTTTTTTTTTTTTTTTTAAGGTGGATCAGTTGAGAGAAGCAATCGAAGAGCTATATTACTTTGAATTTGTCCTGGATGATATTCCAATCTGGGGCTTTGTGGGATACATGGAGGAAAGTGGTTTTCTGCCTCACAGCCACAAGGTCTGCTTATTGTCAATCTTTTTAAATCTCTAAATCTGTGATTTTTCTCATGCTGTGTCACTTCCCGATGTTTTCTCATTATCTGCATGTTTTGTTTTGCCTGATAGTAACATAATGAACTTTTCTGCCTTTTCTCTCTCTCTCTCTTTCAGGTTGGCTTGTGGACCCACTTAGACTTCAACATTGAGTATAATGGAAACTCTGTGATCTTTGCCAACGTGTCTGTTAAAGATGTGAAGCCGGTGCCTTTGGAGGAGGGAGCAGGCGAAGGTGGGAGCCACAATAACGGAGGTCTTTCGGTGACCCACACCTACAGTGTCCACTGGTTCCAAAGTCCCTTGCCCTATGCGCGCAGAGCCGAGCGTCTCCGAGACTACTCCTTCTTCCCGAAGACGCTGGAGATCCACTGGCTGTCCATCATCAACTCATTGGTGCTGGTGGTGCTGCTGCTAGGCTTCGTTATCATCATCCTCATGAGGGTGTTGAAGAATGACTTTGCCAGGTGAGGAGGGATAGAAATTATATCAAAGAGACGGAAGAACGTAACATAGGGGGAGAGAAAAAGTCAAATGTGGAGGTGTGTGTGTGTGTGTGGGGGGGGGGGGGGATTAACTACAGTGTCCATAATGTTTATACTGCTTTAGGACGACTTAGACTGCCTGACTAAGATGATGGATTTCGTTATCTGGAAGTGTTTGTCAAAGCATCCATACATGACGCGTTCTGTGCAAACTGTCTCCCTCTGGTCAAAAGAACGGAAAGAGATTTCAGCTGCTCGTCCGTCTTATAGCTCTCCCTTACAGGCCGAATAAATTGCATCAAGATAGTTTTCGTTCCCAAAATTCCTCTTTAAACGTATTCCTATATTCATCACCAAATGTGTTTCTGATGAATTGCATAAAGTAATCGGCTAGTATTTTAAAGACAGTCCTACACTTTGCCTTGCACCAAGAACGGCGCTTATGTAGTGACAATAAAGATTCTATTCTGTTTTATTCCTTAATATGACGGTCTGGCAGAGGTGTGCAAAGTACACAAGTCCTGTACTTGATTAAACAGAGATTTCCTAGGCCAAAGTCCTCCATTTACTTACGGATCAAAAGTACCAGGCCTGTACACACACACACACACACACACACACACACACAAGCTCACAGTAGATTTTTTATAGTAAAAAATAAACTCACTGTCGCTGTCCGAACTCGGCACCGCTTTGATTTCAAACACCAGTTACGTAATTAGTTGTGTGTCAAAGGAAAGTCGAGACACATAATGTTCTACTTCAGATAATACACACCACTGTTGGCTAATAAAACACCATGCAGAAGTGTAGTTAAGTAAAAGTACAGATACTTCTTGTGTTTTTGAGCGGAGTAAAAGTAAAAAGTATATCCTCCTAATAAAACTACTCAAGTGCAGTACAGACACATGAAAAATGTTCATAACTACAGTAACAAAGTACACAAAGTGCTCTGTTACCGTCCACCTCTCCTGTACTGGATGGATGACAAATGCAACTCATCTTCCATCCAGGTAAGACCTTCACATCTTTCATCACGTTCTGCCTCATGTTCCCACCTTTGACTCCCTCTAACGTTATAAGAACAAACCCAATCATTTTAAATGTGCTAAAAATGTTGAGCCTAATTTGAAAAAACTTCAATCTTGACCAGAGTACTGAATAGAATAGAATAGAATATCTTTATTGTCATTGAAACTTGTGGGAAGTCCAACGAAATTAGGTGCTTTACACATATTACACATGATACACAAATTACACTTCACACACTTTATACACAACATAAATTAGACTAGAAACAGTTAGATGTATGGCACCAAAATTTACATATATTGCACAGGAAATTTTTAATTTACGTATATTGAAGTGTAAAAATATAAATTAACGTATCTTGCACAAAAAAGTTGCGTAGTTGTACAGGAAGTTTAAATTTACGTATATTGAAATGTACATTAACATACTTAAAAACCACACCTTTAAGTCAGGCAGAGTAATGGCATCAAGTGCTCTTAAAGATGACCTCTTTTAATTCCTGATGGAACTTTCATCCAAATATCACTTATGAAACAAGACCTGAACTTGAATTTAACAGATCAACAATGAGACAATCTTTCCATTGGTCGACTCTTCCTCTATATTGTTTCTGCCAAGGTTGAATCCAATGCAAAGTTCCTCACAAGGTTCATTACACAAATGCAAAACCAGCCCGGACTTACCCGCTGTCTCTGATGTCTGCAGCTGGTGTACACGAGCCCCAGCTAATCGTATTCTCATTTTGTCACTAACCTCTCTGTGGCAATGAAACAAGTTTGCTAGCCCGGACTTCGATCTTGTTAAATTTGAGGCTCACACGCCCCCCAAACACTTGACCGTTTGATCAGGGATGTTCTCTGTAATTTAAATTCTCACATACAGGTCCTAGCAAGACATTCTGTGACACGTGGAATCCTTTTCTCGAATGTGTTAATGCCATTAATTTATTTCCAGAGGTGATAAATGTTGTAGTTCTCACTCCTACACATCTATCTTAGAGTTTCTGCTGATGAAAGATATCAGCTCTAACTCCATTCTTCTTCCCTCCCACTTCTTTTTTTTTTTTTTTTTTTTCCTGCTTCTACTTGTATTTTAATTTTTAAACATTCAAGTTAAAAGAGAAATAGAATACAAAGAATCATGACAAGATTTATGGAAAGCACATAGTCAGTGTGGATCACATACATGAGTGCTAGATACAGAGTTTTATTAAACAGCACGACTTCAGTCATGTCTGCAGCTCTGTTATGGATTCAGTTCTGTTAAAATGCCTAAATGTTTCAGATATAACGTAGAAGAAGACGGGAGCTGTGACGATCTGGATCAGGGCGACAACGGCTGGAAGATCATTCACACAGACGTCTTTCGGTTTCCGCCCTACAAAATCTTGCTGTGCGCCGTGCTTGGAGTAGGAACGCAGTTTCTCACCCTGGCCACCGGTAAGAATCGGTGTGTGAGTGCGCCACATCTGTGTCGTCGTGCACCCTGAATAATAATCTTTCCATTGTTAGGAATTATCATCATGGCACTGCTGGGGATGTTTACTGTGCATCGACACGGAGCCATCAACTCCGCGGCGATCGTATTGTATGCACTGACTAGCTGTGTATCGGGGTACTGCTCGTGTAGCTTCTACACGCAGATCCACGGTCAGCGCTGGGTTTGGAACATCATCCTCACCTCCACGCTCTTCTCCGGTGAGACACTGTGTAGTTTAGGATTTGTTAGGATATTGCTCAGTGCCTTATTTTGCCTTGTGTAATCCCTGTCTCTCTCGCAGCGCCTCTCTTTCTGACTTGGAGTGTAGTGAACTCTGTACACTGGTGGAGCGGCTCCACTCAGGCACTCCCTGCGACTACAGTGCTCCTGTTGCTAGGTGCTTGGGTGCTGGTTGGTTTCCCGCTTACAGTGATTGGAGGGATCGTGGGTAAAAACCGGTCCGGCAGCTTTCAGGCTCCGTGCCGCACACGCAACATTCCACGTCAGATTCCAACACAACCGTGGTATAAACACACGGCCGTGCACATGGCCATCGGGGGATTCCTGCCTTTCAGGTGAGCGGTGTAAGAGAATGAGAATACATTTTAGCCTTGTGTGAAAATGGTTTTTAACGATGCAATTTCCGTACGTCCTTATCCCACAGCGCCATCTCCGTGGAGCTCTACTACATATTTGCGACGGTGTGGGGTCGGGAGCAGTACACGCTGTATGGCATCCTGCTGTGCGTCTTCGCCATCCTGCTGTCCGTGGGAGCGTGCATCTCTGTGGCCCTCACCTACTTCCTGCTCTCGGGTGAAGATTATCGCTGGTGGTGGCGAAGCATCCTGAGCACTGGGTCCACCGGCCTCTTCATATTCGCCTACTCGCTCTTCTACTACTGGAACCGATCTAGCATGAGCGGTCTGGTGCAGAGCACGGAGTTCTTCGGCTATTCCTTTCTCACCGCGTTCGTCTTCTCGCTGATGCTCGGGACCGTTTCGTTCTGGGCCTCGCTCACGTTTATTCGTTACATCTATCGCAGCCTGAAAATGGACTGATGCGAACAGCACCGTCCACATTTTTTGTCTGTTGCTGGACACTTCATCATGAAACTTATGAGAATGGACGATCGGTGGTTTTTCAGGAAACGGATTGTAAACCATCTCTTTAAGAAATTTGAGATTCATCTCAAAGAAAGACTAATGCTTTAAATTCATACGAGATCTATATAGTTAAATTATAATAACAGCAAATATTTGCTTACAATATTTGTATTTGAATGACACGAAAGCAGAGTGGAAAAACTACAGCATGTTCAACAAATGTTTACTGAAATGGAATCTGACTCGTATAGTAATGATATTTGATTTTTTTATTTTCCAAATGCATAGTGCATTCAATCAAAACTAGGTAGTTTATACAGGGTTCAGAAACCAGTTTTTTGTTCTTTTTGTTTTTTTTAGCCATGGGATGTGATGGGTGTCATGTAGATCGGGTGTGTGCGTGCATGTGAGTATGTGCGTGTAGGTGTGTACGTACATATATCAATGCATATGTGTGCAAAAGGGACTGTCTTTTTATATAATACACAGAGGTGTATGTGAACAGCGAGGCAGTGAGAGGAGCTGAATATCCACGGAGGAGACAGTTTGCAAAAGGAATATTTAAAACAATCAGACCAACAAGAAAGAAACTGGCGAATGTTAAAGTTCTTGCAACTTTTTAAGCTATATTAAATCTGTTCTAGCAGTATTAGTAAGCATAAATAAACATTCAAGCCAGGAGCTGTCTAGTTTAAGGTCTGTTAGTGTACGGACGTCTTAACTGTCTGTGGAGTGAGACGGGAGATCAGTCTGCAAGATCGAGGTTTTATTATCAGCCGTGGGAGCAATATGTTCTACTATACACCATTTACTGTGACCTTATTTCAGATGTACATATACAATCTTTTCAATAAAGCTACCTTTTTTCCTACAAAAAAGAAATCTCTAGCATTTCTCTAATAAACATTAGGAAATCAAAGAAGCTTTTCCAAATTTAAATGTTAATTAATTTTTACAACAAATTCACAACTTCACAACGCATACTAAAATATTGTATAGCATGATGTATACATGCTTCACAAACCCTCCATGTTTTAGACTATATAACAGATTAATAAGTTGTACATCTATAATTAATTTTATTGATAACTCACGTTTAATGTAGTGCCTTACTGACGAGCCTAAACCACCCACAAATCAGTCACATCAAGAAGAAAATCAGGTCGGAACAGTTTACTCCGATGGTATGACACACGATTCTTGGGGTGTGATAGTTTCTAGTAATTACTGTACGTTAAAAATGGGTGTGTTTAGAAATTCTGAAAAGATAAGCTGAATGAAATTAGGTTGTGACATCATAGCAAATCTTTTTCTTTTTTTGGAAGATTATCTCAATTATAAATTATCTGATGTAGTACTACAATTAAAATACAATGTAACAAGTGTAGACATTTTTCACTTAAACCTCATAAAATATTTGGAAGAAAAACATACAAGGGTGAGTCAGAAATGAGCCGCACTCTGTCTGTAATATTCATTTTTGTAAAAATACATAATTCTTCTATATAACACCATTGTACATATATATACATATATAACATCATTGCTTTTCTATCCACTTTGTCCATCTTGTGAGTGCAACCAATTTTTCACTCTGACCCTCATACAACATAACCAATTATCCTTTAAAATAACGGTGGCTTGTGTTTGGCCATAGCAACAGATTGTAATTGCAAATAATTTTTTTTTTTTTAAAGTGTTCTTTTTTTTATTATTTATTGTTACACTGATTAGCAAAAAACAACAACTGCTATTTGCCACTTAAATGTTAAGGACTTGAGGAATCAGACGGGCTGGACGGCCCTGTACTCTTAACTGGTGAAACTTGAGAAACTTGTTTTTCGTCAAATTTAAGTACAATTTATTAAACTAAAATTAAAACTTACTAAAGATATTATTATTTATCTTATTTCTAGAGAAATTTGACTACATTTTTAAGTTTAACTTTCTTGTTCTATCAGCAGATCGTTTTATTAGTTTTAAGCATTTACTCACTCGCTCATCGTCTGGAGCCGATCCCAGGAGACTTGGAGAACGAGGCGAGGTTCACTTTGAACAGGGTACCGATCCATCACGGAAATCAAACCCAGACCCTGGAGGTGCGAGGCGACAGTGATAACCTCTACACCACCATTTTAAACAGTTATGTCTTGGGGGGGGGGGGGCTACATTTACTGCCATTAAATCAAGAAATTGAATCTCTAAAAGTTTGTCAAATTTGCATAGGAATAATCTTAGTCATTTTTAAAATTGTTTATTTTATGAGTTTCAAGATATTTCCATTATCTTTTCAGCTGCATAGGACCTTCCTCTCCCTCATGTCACACTCGGTGTCATGGTTAAAAACTTAAACCTCAATGAGAGAATGAAGAGGAGCCGTCCTGGCACACAAAGAGGCAACAATATTTATAAAGCACTCCGATGGCTAATGAATTTTAAAGAATGCCTGGATTATTCCAGAGGTGACTGTAACATCAGTATGATGGATCTACGATCAGATAAGATCTCCTGCTCACTTTTCCCTTGGGGTGCTCCGATCAGGATTTTAGGGGCAATCACTGATCTCAGATCAGTAGAAACTGTATCGCCCGATACCGATACTGGTCACTGATCACAGGGACTATTTTAACTCTTATCATGTAGCATTATTTATTCAACTATATTTAACAACAATTAAGTATTGAAATTACAGGAGGAATATCATGAATTGACAAATGTCGTGTTTATTGGCAAGCAGCGTGTACAACATGTCAACTTAAAACATAGCATGTGCTGGTTATGAATTGTGCTCAGTAAACAGCTTAGACAAATATACAAATATAACTTGCCTGTAGATTATATAAAAATAAATAAAATAACAAACAGAACAAACCGTCTTAAACTTTAGCTTCAGACTACTTTAAAACTAAAACGATCAACAAAAAAGGCTATAGTTAAAATTGTGTTAAAATCTCAATACTGTATCTGTATCTGTCTATTTCCGTCTACAACTTTAACTCATTTCTGACGTCAGGCCGTTGCATGTTCACATGTCTTGGGATGTCAAGAAGAAAGGCAGTTAACACTAACAGAAGCACAACTGCACCATCACGGTGACTCAGAAGAAGCTCAGTCAGATTTTGTGAGGAGTAGAGAGAGCAGGAGTGGGGTAGAGGATGAGAAAGGGTGGATAAAGATTAGTAGCTTACTTCTTAAGCATCAAGGGCTGATTTTTCTTTATAAATATACTGTGAGAATCTCCACATTTTTGGCTGACAACTTGTTTTGCTTCTCATCTATAATATTTCCTGCTGTGCTAAAAATTCGCTGGTTATCAGCACTTGTGAATGGAGCACTGAGGGAGGGTCGTGCTGGTTATCAGCACTTGTGCATGGAGCACTGAGGGAGGGTCGTGCTGGTTATCAGCACTTGTGCATGGAGCACTGAGGGAGGGTCGTGCTGCTTGTGCGAGAGCGGGAAAGCGGCTTTTATTGTTCTGCCAAAAAACAAGAGGCTATTTTGTATATTTTGTAGGATCATTGGCTCTGATAAGTAGAGGTTCAACTGCAACGATACTGAGCTGCTGATGTCACTGTCACTGATGTTCTACACGTAACTCATCCCATAACCTCATACTCCAGTACATCTATCCTGAATAGCAACTACACTAATTCTCTCCATCTGTTCTGTATTTTTCTACCCATCCCAAGGCACCGGGAGATTGTGCCAGCTTCAGTAGACAAAGGCCGACCCTGCGAGGTTCCTGAGGCATCCAGAGACGGACCAGCTCCAGCTGGATTCTGCTTTATGATGGTTGGAGCTACACATGCTGCT
>JAQMYK010000033.1:5739135-5750837 GCA_030014345.1 Clarias buthupogon
CCCCCCCCCCCCCCCCCCCACATTAATTTTGCTCCTCTGGAGAACCAACTGAAAATAATCTAATAAAAAGATGCAAACCATTTTGATGTAAATTCAAAAGCATTTATGCAAACATACATAATTAAATTAGATGAAGCATTATCTGCTTACAAAAGAAAATAAATGTTAGCTGACAATATAATGATCTAGTCAAATTAACTTTAAGGAATGAGGTCAATATAAAAGTTGGATAATTTCTATGCCATCTGTGGGGCACCCCATCCTATAGCTACCAAGCAGACAAGAAGGTTCAAGCTACACCAAACCAAAGTTCAATAAACAAATGCATTCTTTAGTCATTGGAGGCTTATAGACAGCCATATACAAGCCATAGAAAAAAGGAAGAATCCATTACAAGCACAAATGGATTTGGATGTCACAGTTTACTGTAAACACAGACAAGAGATTTGGCTATATAAAAAGGTTCTTTTAGCATAGGTGAAGACATTTTCAGGAACACCAAATAAAAATTTATTTAACACCCCATGACAACATACACGTGTAGAACGGCTGCAAAAGCACAGCTTGTAAGACCGGTGCTGGACAAAACACAGATTTGCAGGGATTAAAAGAGCAAGGGTTCCTGGTAAGACATTAAATACTCTGGAAGGTGCGTTGAAATTATAAAAATAGATCTTCCATATAAAAGTAGAGGAATGAAAATCATTCATGTTCAGAGCATTGACAAATCTGACAGTTTGTAGCCAATTTAAAAAAAAAAAAAAGAAAAAATACGACTCCTTACATCAAAGCTATTCACAGACAGTCTACAATAGGGTTCCCTGTTCCAGTCCTGGAGGGTCAGGGTCTTTTACCAATTCCCCTGGTCAGAGCAGAGCCATAACCAAATCGTTACCAGCCCCCAGCCCCTCATGAGTGCAACAGGGAATGCTTTTAGTCATGATCACAAAGATTCAAAACTATTTACACATCCTCACAAACCACAGGCAGCCAGCCAAGTGCAGTTCCTCAAGATGACCAGTGTGTGGCGTTATGCACTGTGGCCATCTGTGTAGGGCTGCTGCCTTGATCAACAGTGCCAGCATCACTGGTACCAACATTCCCACCAGCTGACACATAGCTGGAAGGATTGATGAATTCGTAGTGCTGCACAGCTGGGGGTAGACGCCAACTCCCCTGAGACCTGGGCGAGACCTGGGAAGGGGACAGAGGCCTGGGGTAGTTCAGGTAAAAGGAGGGTGTCTGTGGAGGAGGGCTCTTCTTAAACACAGCATCTCTTAATTGGGAGTTGTTATAAAGGTTTTGGGTCAGTATTGGGGCATCCACCTGGAACTGAGAGGGACAAGATAGAGGTCAATATTTGGAAGAAGAGATAGAGTTACCTGCAGCAGCATGGCTTTAATGATGATCACAGTAACAAGCTACATCTACCTGAGAATGTGTAGTCTGTGCATTTGGAATCCCAGTGGTGATGTACCGCTCAGTCACCCAGCTGTTATCTTTCTGGTGCCTCTTTAGTTTCATTCTGCGATTTTGAAACCAGGTTTTCACCTTTAAACGAGAAAACAGTTTAAAGATCAGTGTTCAGGTCTTATGGAAAGACCCGGCTAGTTAATTGTAGCTAGTAAAAATAAATACCTGCTTGTAGGTGAGCCCCGTGAGTCCGGCTAGAGTCTTCATCTCCGCCGGGGTGAGGTATCTCTGCATGTTAAAGCGGTCGTTCAGGGCGCTCATCTGCTCCTCGGAGAAGGCGGTGCGCGCTTTGGCCTTGCGCGGGTGCGGCGCGGAGACCGGCTCAGGGGACACCGGGACTGTGGACACCGCTGGCAAGCCGCAGCTCCTCTCTACACTCATGCAGTTCGGTTCTTCTGATGGGGTGGACAGAGAGCTGGGAACGACCTCACTACCGTCGGGGCTGCCGGTGTCCAGCTCATGTGTCCGCTCTTTTTTAGCCCAGTCGGAGAGATCCAGGTCCACCGGTGCAGCGCTGCCCTCCCGACTGCTGCCCGAACTCCAGGAATCTGTCGGAGTAAATGAGAGCAAAGTTATAAACACTTATACAGGTGAAAGTGGAAAAAAAATTACTAGTTACTGCCATTAATAGAGAAAAAGCGTGTTATGGGTAATTAATTAGGATTTGCGTAAAAGTTTTGGCGACCTGGCGTGTGTCCCTCGGAGTCGCTCGGCGTGTCACTGCCAGCTCGCTCCTGCTCCTTACTCACTTGATCAAACTGGACCCGGTTGTGCGAGAGGAACAGACGCCCGGTCTGCGTGTGTCCCTTCGAGTCTGCGTAGTACACCACCGAGCCCGGGTAATGCGCCTCAGAGCTCGGGGTGGTGTAGTCCGGACTCCCGGGTGGAGTTTGAGAGGAGGTGGGCGGCTGTGAGGTGTAGTAGCCCCCGGTCAGTCCTACAGAAGGGCCGTAAGCATGCTCTGCCCAGCTCATATTAGGGTGTGCTTGCTCGTGCGGCTGCGGGTACATTAACCCGTACGCGTAGGCGTGGTACGACGGACTGTAGTTGTAGCTCACCGGCACCTTCCAGTCCGCCATCTCCGTGCTAGCAGTGGGTTCGACAGGTATTAACCGGATTAAACAGTAGCAGGGTTAATGCACAATCTAAACTCCCGCCAACAGAGTGAGTGTGTGAGCAGAAACCCGGCAGTCCTGCAGAGCAAGTCCCCCTCAGTCCGAGCGCGCGCTGTGTCCCGGTAACACTCTCATCATCTACATAAACCGTCCAGCGTGCTGATGAGGGTTTATAAAGCCAGGTGTGTGTGTGTGGGTGGATCAGGTGGATCCGGAAGCCTGTTGTTCAGACCAATCAGAAACAGGGTGGGGGAGTCAAAACTTAGGGCTCTGAAAAACCACACCCCTGTTTATTTGTGGAGGTTTACAGAGCCAGACAAAGAAATGTGTACACACTTCAGGAAAAGAAAAACTTGCATAAATATTGTTGAGCCCTTAAGTCAATTTTAATAGACTTCCACAGAACTTACTAGGACATCAGTTTAAGAAGTGAAACGTTTAACATCAATGAATGCACTTTGAATGCAAAGGCTAAAAACAAGACAAAAGGAAAGAAAAAAAAAACAGGATTAATCCTTGTAGGATTTTTTTTTTTTTTTTAAATCTGATGCTGACTTTGAAATTCCAGTTTGTATACTTCCAGTGAAGTGTATAAAATCAGTTCACTGTTTTATCTTGCATTGCTAATTTAAGTTCTGAAGGTTGTTACAGAATTTAGTGTGGTCCAAGTTTTGAGCTTTCTTGATTGTTTTATTTTATTTGTATTTATTTATTTATAAATTAGTACTTTTTCTAGTCTTTGATTAATTTTGTGTTTCATTATTTAAAGGGCACATTAATTGCTAATTCGAATGCCTATAAGTATGAAGAAAGTTTGCAATATCATTGCAATATATTCTTTTTTAGATGCAGTAGGTTGTTAATAATATGATCAAATGTATAAGTATGTATGGCATGACTTAGAGACAACTGTTTGAAAAGATCCTTTGCAGGAACCTTGCATTTTTCGACTCCAACAACAGCAAAAACTATTTATGTGCTGTTCTGGATAATTGCAATATAGCTGAGATTTTTTTTCCATATTATGATAGAATTCCATATTGAGATAAACCCTTATATTCTGTTTGGGGTAACTTGGACCCCAGAGTGTTTTTTTAAACAGTTTTATCTTTATTTTTAATTTTTAAAAATATATGTACTATTTTTTATATAAAAATATTTCTGCAGGATCTGCCAATAAACAAGCATTCTTTTATTGTGCCTCAGACACTCTCTGTATTAATTTATACATAATTTGTGTTTAGGGTGTCAGAGAAATCAGCTATACAATATCAATTAATTTTTTTTTTTGTCCATGTATATTCTGTCTGGTGTTGAAGATTCAAATTAAAATTTTATTTGCCACATACATGCCCATGTACTCTGCTTACACATCTTCTACCATGTATTGTATATTAGACGAGTAGTCATAAAGAATCCTCCCTTATTATATGGGATGCACTTTACCATGCACACATACATTATGTAATAGATCTGTTCTGTACTCTGTATATTTTTGCTGGCTTAATTTAATCTGTAATTTGTACTGTGTTGTTATGTAGGTCTGTAGTTTGAGAGTCACTAATAACAGGAACCAAATTCCTTATGTGTGTGTGTCAACATACTTGGCCAATAAACCACACACACAAAACACTTTCTAGACTTTTATAGACTCATAAAATATTTGGATTTCTTTCTAATACAAATGCAGCCTTGGTGTCTCTGGGACCTCAAAAGGCAATGCCAACACAGGAGACATTAATACAGATGTAAAAACATATAAAGCAATTCATGCCCTATAGCTTTTTACCTTTCCCCCATGTATGTCTTTGCGTTTGTCTTGCCTTTCAATGGAGTTGTTTTTCTCTTTCCTAATGAGCCTAATCTGTTCAATTTTGTGGGTTAATGCTCAGGTATTGAGGTGTTAATTCATGCATGAATAGCCAATCATCACCACATTATCACTCTGTGTCTGCACATCAACTTCAAAAGCAAGGAGTGCTATCTATTGTTCTTAAAAAAATTCTCTTCACAATGTTTAATGCTAATCACTGGGTGGATGGAATTTTTTTTCTTTTTTAAACTTTTTGTTTAATCTGAAACCTATGTAGGTCATTCTACAATAACAGTGGAAAGTGCTGTCAGTTAGTTTTGCTGATGCCAAAATCATTTAAATTAACCAAACAGACACATTACCTGTTTAGAAAATGTAGTATTTACTATCAATCATGAAATACAATTTCTTACTTTAATGTTCAATATTTAATTGTAGCATTTTTTAAAGACCAAGTTTAAGGAAATATCTTGTCATACATTCATACATACTTTTAAGATATTTTTATTATGAAATAAATAACATCAATAACATCATATATTATATAATAATATTTATTATTTTATAATATATTATAAAATAAGATCTATATCTTATAACATATACAATATATTATAAAATAAGATAAAAACTAAAATCATGAAACAATAATTGATTATATATAAGAATATAAAATAAATATCAGTCACCCTAAAATATGTCATTGAAATATTAAAATATTGTCTACTGATAGACAAAGAGAGTTTTATTTTGAAATATATTTGAAAATCTGAAATTGTTCCTGCATCAGAGGTGACTGGATGGAGAGCACTGGACAAATGCAAAAGGGATGTTAGAAACGTTTGTTTAGAAACATCATTATTTATTGAAATTGAATGCACAGCAAAGAGTTCATAGAAGAAGTTCTAGCAACCAAATTCCACCTTTTCTGTAGAATGACCCATGTGTGATACAGAATTATTATTATTGTGGGAGAGTGTCCTCCGTGCCTATAGGTGGCGCTGTGTGCGCTTCGGCTTTGGTGTAAAAACTGCTGTCCCTTTAACAACCCGGCTAGCGCTTCTTTCCCTCCAGCCCGCGTGCTGCCGGAGTTCGAGCACAACTTTACTAACGCGCGTGCTTGCCGCCTCGGGCGTGTTTCCGGTCAGCTCGCTTCTCACACACACACACGCGTACGTGTTATTCTTATGTCATTTTTTTTTTTGCTTGAGACACTTCCTCTCACACTACCTCTGTCACCTCACAAAGCCTCAAGCCCCTCTTCATCTCTCAGTCACACACACACACACACACACACACACAGCTCGTGTGGTAGCCCCGGTACCGGTGACGGTTCCTCCTGTAAGTTCCAGCTGAAATGTCTGAAGAGCTCGAGCGCATCCTGTCCCAGCTGACTCTCCCTGATAATGCGGCTATTCAGAAGGTACGAGTGAAGACACCGGTAGAGTTATATATATATATTTATTATTATTATTTTTATTATTATTATTATAATTATAATTCCAGGCCACTGCTGAGTTGAAACAGGCTTTCAAAGACCCGGCTATAATCCCAGCACTATGCACAGTCATGACTGGATCCACAAATCCACAGGTGGGAATCCACACTGTCTCTCTTCTACTTCACACACACACACACACACA
The DNA here is from genome assembly GCA_030014345.1 of Clarias buthupogon. Taxonomy (NCBI): domain Eukaryota; kingdom Metazoa; phylum Chordata; class Actinopteri; order Siluriformes; family Clariidae; genus Clarias; species Clarias buthupogon. The sequence continues at coordinate 5,745,180 of JAQMYK010000033.1, forward strand.
CACACACACACACACACTGTCTCATCAGCCAGAACATTATGAACACCTGACCATGTGACATCAAAATGATGGTGACACAGTGAACTTTGTGATGTGATTCACGTATCGACACACTGACTCCAAAATCTTTTTTTAATTATTATTATTATTATTATTTTTTTTTAGGAATCTTTGTTTTCCACCGTGTGGTTGAACTGAATTATTTGCTCTGTTCAGGAAAAAAAAAATATTTTATTTATAAATAAATTAAATAAATCTGACATGACAGAGAGGCGTGTTGATCAGTAACAATGTTGCTTTTTGCTTAATTGAGTTTGATGTTAAATATTAAACTCTTGTTTTTGAAGTTTGGTTGTATCGTTTAAGTTTGGTTTTTAAGTGAGAACTAATGTTACAAGGAACGGGCTATGTTTAATAAATAATATAACTTGGGTATAGGTATTGTTATAATAATACCTATTATATTATTATAGGTGGGGGGGGTGACTGGGGATTTCCCTCCCTACTTTCTAGCATTAAACTCCATCAGTTTGTGTTACTTCATTTGAGTGAAACTTCACGGGCTCCTTGCGTGCATGACCCTGTCGCAGGATTCACCGATTTCCAGTTTTGGACTGACCCAGTGTTCTCACCGTCACAATTTGGGAACAATTTTCTGCTTCCAACACATCAACTTCAGAAAAAACTAAAAGGTTCACTTTACTGCATAATATGGCAACCACTTCCAGGTGAATTATTGTAACCGTAGCTAGTGTGTCATGGGTTCATAGTGTGACTGTTTCAGTGCAAACAGCAGGTCTTGTCAGAGTGCAGAGGTCATGACCTACCAAAAGTGGTCCAAAGAAGGAAAGCAGCTGAACCTGTTACATACAATATTATTATAATTAAAAATTTTTATGTTGCTTTTTGTTCTTTGATAATAAATAGGTAAAAGATCATCAATCTTATAACAGATACATGTACACTGATTATAACAGCAGGTCTCCATATGTACAGAGAATCTTGCTGTTTTCCTCCCTTGTTTCTTTTGCCATCAGTCTGACTGCGGATGGAAAGAAGCTGTTATAGAAACGTGCTTTGTGTGTGTGTGTGTGTGTGTGAGATTAAACTTGGTCTTTTGTGGTGTGTCGTGCGTGAGCACAAAGTGAGCTGGGAGGTGGGGTCGGATCCAATGATCAATTCAACATTTATGACTCTTTGGAGAGGGTTGCGCTCTGCCTGGGTGGTGTTTCAGTTGGATGAAGTGGGTAAAGCTGGGTCTGATAGAAAGTCCTCAGAACACACAGTGCATCACTGTTTTGGGGGCAAAAAGGACCTATGCGGGTGGTCATAATGTTATGGCTGATCGGTGTATGCTGTCTCATCACTTCTAACGTGTACCACACTTTCTTTTTTTAGATCCGCCAGTCAGCTGTGGTGATGTTGAGAATGCGAGTCAAAAAGCACTGGAAGAAAATTATTCCTGATCATAGAGAGAGGTTAATGCTTACTTTACATGTGCTGTGGCTTAAGTTTACATACGTGGGGATAAAAAATTTTTTCTTTGTATGGAATCATTTAGTCTTAGGTATTTATTCATACCTAATACTGTTATATTATAATATGCTCTACATGGTTACCGTTTCATGTTTTCTGTTAAGTTTTGTTGCATCCACATGACTGTTTCCTGACCCGGCCATCAGTATAATTTCGATTTGTTGCTCTTTTGCCAAACGCATCTTTTTAGGGTACTGTATCTGACACATAAAAAAAATGTTAAAAATATTTTATTTTTATTTAAAAAAAAAAAATAATAATTTCTGTGTATGAAAACTCATAGCCCACTCTGTACTGTATATTACGGGATAGACATGTCAGATTAACCCTTTTATTTCATCCTTTTATTTTTATTTCCTTTAGTCTTAAGGCTGTGGTCCTGCAAGCTTTCAGGCAAGAAACAGAGTAAGACCGTCTTTTTTTTTTCCCTTTAACATGCTTGTGTGGAGAATTGTATTTATTTATTTTCGTTCATTTTGCAGGAACTTATCTAGTTTTTAGATGATTGCTTATGTTCTTTCCCTCACCCCCTTGTCAAGGCACACAGTTCGTTACTCCCTCGCTCAGCTCAGTGCCGTGATGGTGAAACACGAAACACCCGACCGCTGGCCTGCTCTGTTCACACTACTGACCGAATCCACCAACAGCAGCAACCCTCAGGACAGACAGGTGAGTTATACAAATCACAGGAAAAATTAAGAAAAGTTATCATGGAGGATCACTTGTGTATATGATGAAACAACAGTGTAACAGATTTAAGATGATGTTGTACCCTGTTAATGGGGGTGATGGGATCACTCTGGGGATCACCTCCATGCCCATCAGGGTGTTAAAGATTTATCATCGACTCAGACGCCAGAATAACTTTAATGATTTGAGAGACCCATCTCTCTATGGGGAGAAAATAAACTTGAACCATGAACTAATAGTGTATCAACCGATTCCTAGGAAAAGGTTTAAATTCCTCATGCAAAGTTATTTTTATATACTTGTTTTTTTGTTTTTTTTTGTAACACCAGAGTACAGCCCCACTGCTCAGAGAGTTTAACACTAAGCTTTATTAAACACTAAATGTTCCTGATACTAATACTCAATAAATCTGTCTATTTAGTATGAAGAGATTATTTTTCCAAAAAACACAAACCAGGATAACAGAGTACAGTAATACAAATCTCATGCCACAAGGTGTCAGTATAAATCTCTAAGAAATCCTCATATTGGGCTTCATATAGCAAATTTATTTATTTAATAAGTAAAGTTGTGTTTTAATTATTGTCATAATTTGCTTTTTTTGCATAATTTGCTTTCCTCAAGTGTTGAGGAATAGTTCTCCAGGCTTCCTGAGGGACTTGTGTCTCTCATTTTCAGTCCGTTCCCTGTCTCTGAGCTGGTTCAGAGGAATGTTTTTTGTTTGTTAAGCCACAAAGTGACATTTAAATGATTCAAGTGATGACGATGATGTTAAACCCTGACTGGTTGGAACAGACGAGAGGGGAAATGGGGTTGCTGCTGAGGTTTTACATAAACAGCTAAATTCTAAACTTTAAGCACTTTGCAGCCTGTTACAGTAAAACATCTGTTCTTGTTTCTTTCATTTTTCAATTCAATTCAATTGAATTTTAATATACATGATTTAATTTCAGCTAATATAAAGAAATTAGGGGAGCTCAAGACATGCGAGTTAAACACTTTGGTTGACGCCCAAACACTTAATAACTCTGAGAGAAATCTAAACAGCAAAAAAAAAAGAGTTAGAGTTCTCTCATTTAGATCACAGAAAATCAGAGTTGGGTTGAATTAAATCCACTTTATGAAAATAGTTTGACATAAAAATGAAGAAAAAAGACATACACTGTACCTGGATCTAAAGTATTGCACGTCATTTACCACTAACATGGCCAACAAAATAAATTTATAAACCTAAACTACCGTTTGGTGGAGGAGAAAAAAAACATCCAGGTCTGTAATAATAAGTGTAGATTTGTAAGTCTTCAGTCAGCTGAGGTCTTTGTTTATTGCTTACAGAACATCACTTACAGTTATAGTTCAGTTTATAGTGTGTATATAATACATACATATACACATACAGCTTTATGCTGATACTGTGCAATATGATGGCTTTTAGTTTTTTTTATTCAGTATTAAAGTGGAACGTGTTAAGAACCGATAATATCGTGTGTAATAATATGGGGGGAAAAGCGTACATACTTTATTCAGCTTGTTTCACTTTAATGAACAATCACATTCTCATTTGTGCTAATTAATTAAATACTTTCATGATGAGTTACCCACTTCTTCCTCTTATCCCCCCCCAAACAATCCGTCTTTTTCCCCTCTCTCTCCCAGGTCGGTCTGTTGTTGCTGAGCAAAGTTGTGGAATCAAACCCTGAGCCCTTCAAGCCCCACTACAAGCAGCTGCTGCAGCTGTTTGGCGTTGTGCTCCAGGATGTGACCAACACTACCGCCTTGTACTATTGCATCCTCACCCTGACTGCCATCACGGCTTACACTGGAACAGAGGAGATGGTGAGCTTCACTGCAAAGAAAAAAAAGCTTCTTTTTTTTTTTTTACTCGATCTGACTGCAGGACTGTTTATTCTGTTTAAGTCACTGGATATGAAATGGATTCTCTTGATGGTTAGATATTTTAAACATGATGTCATTTTGGTGTTTTTTTTTTAACTGTAGACTCTTGTTTAGACATGTATAGAAACAAAAATAAATCCATCAGTATTGTCACAGGATCATTTACTTTGTTTTCTTTGTGTGTGTGTGTGTGTGTGTGTGTGTGTGTTTTTTTTTTTTCTTCTTCTTCTTTTTCAGAATCTGATGCGCTCGTTAATCCCCAAACTGTTAACTGCTCTAAAACACCTCATTCAGGCTGACCAGGTCAGAGTCTCTCACAATGTGTTCTCCACCCTGTATTGATCACCCATAAAGCAGGCGCTAACTACTCAGCTGTTGAACTTTCTTAAACCCATTCAGCATTCCTAAACCTGTTTTAATGTTTTGTCCTTTTGTTTGTCCTTAAATTTATGTCTTGAGTTTTGTGTTACAGGACCAGGCCAGTCAGGCGATGGAGGTGTTTGATGAGTTGTTGGAGAGCGAGGTCTCGATCGTGGTCCCACACATCGCTGAAATTGTTCGCTTTTGTTTGGAGGTGGGTTTTAACAAGCTCTATGCACACATTAGTTTGTGATTTAATGTCTGTTAGTGTCTTTGGGGACTTTAAAGGACATTTATAACAGTTGTGTGTGTGTGTAGTGAAGTAGTGTGGTGCAGTAGCACAGCTTGTGAACTTCTCAAGGTTTTTTTATTTTACTTTCAGTTCCACAAAACATGCAGTTTGGGCTGATTGTTGACTGTGATTTTCCTCAGAATGTGAACAGGTGTATGTCTGCTTAATGCTCTGCCACACTCTGCCAGGACGTGTCCCTGTCTGATATACATCTTCACATTATAGGCTTCGAATCTACTGGAGATCGTGACCAGCATAAAGATAAATAAATGATCAGTATTAAGAGTGATTAAGAGTGATTTTGTTGCGTCTTTTGTTTTTGTTTTTTTCTTTAAGGTAAGCGCTGATGTTTCTCTCAGCAACTCTCTCCGTGTCAAGGCCCTGTCCTGTATTGCCCTCCTCGTTAGACTCAAGAACAAGGTACTCTTATTACTCTCCGAGACTCACGGTAGGTCATACTCTAGTAGTGTTTAAGAAGCCGTTTATCCTCTTCGCTCTTCTTCAAGGCTGTGATAAAGCAGAAGCTTCTGGCACCGATCCTGCAAGTCGTGTTTCCTATTTTGAGCGCCACACCTGCACCCGGAGAGGAAGACCCAGAGGATGAGGAGGACGATGACGGAGACGAGGACAGTGAGAGACCCAAACACTTCGCTGCTCAGGTGACCCTTACACCATTCGACGCTCGTATTCGACCGATTTCAAACTTTTGTGTTTGGAAGATTTTAGTTATATACTGTAACAGTGATGTGTGTGTGCACGGTGGTGTAGTGGTTAGCACTGTCGCCTGGCACCTCCAGGGTCTGGGTTCGATTCCCGGCCAGGCTCGATTCCCATCTCTGTGTGCGTGGAGTTTGCATGTTCTCCCCGTGCTTGGTGGGTTTCCT
>JAQMYK010000033.1:5770827-5783224 GCA_030014345.1 Clarias buthupogon
CTAATAGTTAAATGTGTTTGATGATCAGAAACATTTTGTGTGACAAACATGCAAAAGAATAAGAAATCAGGAGGGGGCAAATAGTTTTTCACACCACTGTAGTATTATTCACTGCATAAAATAACTAATTCTTTGTTATTTTCTTAATTGTCAGTAGTTAAAAAAAGAGAATGTCATGAAACCATTGAATTTCACATGAGTCTTTATACTTCTGGCCACCGGTGTATGTAATCTTGAAACCTCACGCAGAACCAACTAGGTTTTGGAATTAAATATCCTGGTACCAGCAAGAAAACAGCCCCAAGGCTACAATTATACATTACCACAGATACTATCCCTATGTTACACTGGAACTAAAATAAGAAATCAACTAAACTGTCAATAATAAAACTGTTTAGTCTCCTTTTACCCGCTGTTCTTGTTACTGTGCGAGTGTGTTCATGCATCCATTGGGAATCACTGAACAAACTCTGACATCAGATAAATAAGAACCAACAGCCTCTAGCAATCTTCAGAAATATGTTTTGCCAGACAAACACTATGAAGACTAGAAAATGCTTATTTTGTACAAAGAAATAATAGTTCAAAATCTGAAATACTCATTTCTGCCTTGTTATTCTGGCACAATGAAACCAAGATGTGAAGAACTGTAGCGGAGTCCATTCAAAAGTTCCAGTTATTCTTGAGGGTAAAATAAATACGGAAAATTATATGAAAAATGTAAAAGTATTGTCAAATGCATTTTTATGTTAAAGTTTGCATAAAGGATACAGTTACAACTGAAACATTTTCAGTAATGCAGTTAGTTGCACAGGCCAGTTTCCAGTAGCTGTTCTGTCGTGACGCGTCGTTATTGTAGGCTGGTGTTACATTCCTGCAGTATTGTTCATATACGCCCTCATTTCACTGTACACTGAGATCACAGACTTATTTCTGACAGCAAGTCACAGTTCCAGCAGAAATCGCTGTGTGTGTGTGTGTGTGTGTGTGTGTGTGTGTGTGTGTGTGTGTGTGTGTGTGTGTGTGTGTGTGTATAATGAGGTCACTCTTTATTTGGGTCTTCTAGCTCATTTTAACATCCATACTCATATCAGATTCTTCATACTAATTAGGAACAGGAACGGGGTTAATATGACTTCAAATCATCCAAATTAACTTTAGGAGATCACGAGTATCCCAAACATGACACACCTTACTGCTGTATATGACCAGAAGTATATGGACACCTGGCCATTACACCTATATGAGGTGCTGCCACAATGTTGAAATGTTGAATTTTGTAGAATCTCCTTGTAATCTATAGATTAACTCAGTAATTAATTTTCTAGCTAAAGAGGTCTGATCTTAATCCGACTGAAGACGTTTGGGACGAGTGGGACTCCAGGTCTCCTCGACATCAACGGTTGATGTCTCTTTTTTTTCTCCCCGTCACTAGGGGGCTCCACATTAAGGCTACTACTACCATTCAGTCGGGAGGGCTGAAGAATATCACGTCTCTTATCCATGTGATGCCAGCCGACCGCATATTTTCGAACTGCTCGCTCACGCACCATTGGGGGCGGCGTAACACACTCGGAGGACAGCACTATCCACTCCGAGCTCACAGACGCGCCTGATTGGCTGTAGAGCCGTGATTAATGTGGGAGCACGAAGTACCTCTCATCCCTCCTGTGTGAGAGAGCTCAGCCAATCAGCTCTCTCTAGACCTCCGGCTGCGAGAGGTTAACCCGGGAAATCGAACCAGCGATCTTTACCATTGCGCCACTCGGAGGCCAACGGTTGACGTCTCTGACGCTCCTGTGGCTAAACGCGCAGATCAGAGACTGATGAGAGCAAACAAGCCGAACAAGTCAACAACATCGGGCCAGAAGCTAAGAATGAGATCTTGTGTCACTTCAGCTCTATTTCAGATTTTGGAGAGAAGGTCTTTGCTTGTAAAAACTGTGGACGTGTTTAGGACTTTAGGACCGAATAAACCCCTAAAAATCTTCTAAAACTTGAAGTCTTTCAAAAAATCTTTGTGCCGATACCAAAGAATCATGATAGGCAACTGAATCAACTTTTTTTTTTTTTTTTTACCCCATCACTACAGTATTTGCAGGATGGTACAGTCCTCATTGGTTGCTCAAAAAGGATGTCTTTTCCTCCCCTGGCTTTGCTTCTAGGACCTCCTCCTGATTTTGTTTTAAAATTTTCTATCTTTTCAATTTCCTGATTTTCTCTTTGTCCAAAACATCTGCAGTTTTGAAGTTTGTACTTTGAGGTTGTGTCATGTCCTAGCCGTAGTTCCTGTTTCCTTGGGTACCAAAGTCCAGCACACTTCCATATTTCTGGTAAGAGAAAAAGCAAAGACAGATTGTCCAAAAATATCCCACATTCATTCACTTCTGCTATTTCTGGCCATCTAATTATACCAAGACTTCAGTTTCCAGAAAATCCTCCCATACACAAACTCCCAGGGTCACAGCAGGCCTGGAGCTGATCCCGGGGGACACGGGACACTAGACAGGTTACACGCTGGATGCAGGGCCAATCCATTGCAGGGCACACAAGCACACACGAACAATCACACCATGTTGAATTTGGAATTGCCAATTAGCTGCCATAGTCATGCTGCAATATTCTTTTTGATGAGAATGGGGTTTTTTTTCCAGACACCCATTTCTAAAAGACATCCATGTTAAGAGTGTACGTTCCTTCTCATTAACATTTATTGAATCCTGTAGGATGTCCTTCCTCTTTTTTAGCTGGATTGGTGTGAATGGAGTTAAATTATTGTGTCAGCTGTCAGACTGGTCTTTCTTTTCTTCTGCCATTAAATTTGATATTATTGTTGGCAGATAAAGCTTATCCAGTAGTAATAAAGCCCAAGCCTACAATAAGTAGTAAAGCCCAGGCCCATTATGTTATGGATGGTTCATGAATGACAGACATGATTCTTTTTCTCCTTCGACACAAAATTCCCTTCAATTAAAAAAATTTAAGGACGTTTTTTAATCACTATATTCAATGAAATTTAGTTTTATTTATATAGCACTTTTAACAATGGTCGTTGTTACAAAGCATCTTTACAGAGTAAAATAACTAGGGAATTGAGTATGAAATGTGTGAGAAAATATCTATAAATAATAATGATCAGATTATCCCTGATGATTTACAGAATCAAAAAAATATGGAAATGTGTTTGGAAATGTGTTTGGAAATGTGTATAAATCAAAACGGTCAGATTGTCTCTGGTGAGCAAGCCGTGGGCAACAGTGGCAAGGAAAAACTCCATGAGATGGTAATAGGAAGAAACCTTGAGAGGAACCGGACTCAACAGGGAACCCATCCTCATCTGGGTGATAACGGATAGCAGGAAATGATCTGCATTCATACTGTGTGTTAGAAGGCTGGAGGTAACAGGAGATGTGTTTAAGTTAACATGTTCCAATAACAGTTTCGTTATTGGAAGCTCAGGTACAAAACTGTTTATGAGAATTTTAGTCCTGAACTATTGAGTGACTGCAGTCACAAGTTTCAGAGAACAGCTGTCTGCATCAGCCGAGTCCAGGTCTTCATGGTTAAGTGGAACCGTCCTCCATGCGGTGAGATCTCCAAAAAGTCATACAGCTATATAAGTTGATCTCTATTAATATACACTATTCCACAGGAACACACATACTGTATTTTGCCACAATTCACCTGGAACTTAAAAAAATGGTCCTCACACCTGGCGTAGCTTCTTTCTCAGTCAAGAAGGCAATAAGACCTGGAGAAAAACTGAAGCACTACAACATTACATTATCAGTACCTCACCATACAGTATTTGTCGCATTTCTGCTAAAGTGCTAATATGAATTTCCACAATATCTATCGTACTGAGAGTTGTAAAGGCTTCCTACACTAGGTTTAAGAGGACCCGTGATGACCCGACCCAAGGAAACTGTTCACAGCGTCGTTAATGCATAATTTTCCCCAGTATCCAAAATATGTCATATCAACTTATACCTAACTGTAGGTATATTATACCTAACTGTGCTTTGATATTTCACAACTTTTTATTAAGTGGCCCTTTACATAAAGCCGAGCTTTCTTTCTTTCTTTCTTTCTTTTTTTTTTTTTTTTTTTTTTAGAAGTCTGCGCCCTCTTGTGGTGGATTTGGAATTAGTTTTGCTGTCATTTTGCTGTAAAAAAACATTTTTCAATTCAATTGATTTTTTTATTTCAACTTCTGTTGGTCTTCTGAGGAGGTCTTTAAATTTCACTTTGTTTTCACAAATGATTTAGACATTTGGTACACTCTCACTCACTGGCTCACTCACACTCATTTACGCACTACAGGCAATTTGCGATCACCAATTAGCCTAATGTGCAGGTCTTTGGAATATGGGAGGAAACCGGAGGAAACCGGAGGAAACGCACCAAGAACAGGGAGAACATGCATGACATAAAAACCCTGATGCGGGAATTGAACCTGAACCCTGGAGGTGCAAGACGCTCCACCACCATGCAGCCTCCCATTTGGTACAATGTTTACTTAATTAGTTTGGGCTGTGTGCCGTAATTTCATTTTGCATTCTGATCATCACTGCTGTCACACACTAGGAGGAGAACACTTTCCTTCCCTCTTCCCCTTGCATGCCTACAAATGAGAATATCACATTTCCACCCTCATATTTTGTTTTTTTAATTTCAGACAGATAGACAGACCATATCCATATAGATAGATATGAGCAATAAAATCTATCGATAGATAGATAGATTTTATTGCTCAGAAACGAAAAGATTCTTATTTTAGCTTTTATTTTGTCTGATAAAGTTCTGATGAGTTTCTTCTAAAATTAAAACTAGGAGAACTAGGACAGACAGGACAATTAGCTACGGGAGTTGACAGGAGGGAGGTAAGATTGCTAAGCTCCACTCAGTGTTATTAGTGTCCTCTGTAAATGATGATGAGCAATACTCGAGCTACTATGGAGGAATATGTGAGTCTATATCAGGTAATGTATTAAGTCCATCCACATGCCACAGAGCACATCAGGCGATGAATACTCCATATATACTGTAATATAATATCTCCCTGGAAGGTTATCCATCATTTTAGTGACTTATAGGGTCGACCCGTGATTGTATCTGAGTAGTTGGGGTGAAGGACATTGCTCAAGGGCCCGATAGTTTTTCAATTCAATTCAATCAAATAAAAAAGAAAAAAACTTTATTCATCCCCAGGGGGTCATTTAAGGCAGACAGAGACGCAGAGTAGTACAGAAGGACAATAAACCAAAAACATTTACCAGTTCATTTATCATTTAACAGTTTGAACCCGGGGACCTTCAGTATAAGAAGTCTGTTCTAAAAAGTAAAGCATTTTAAAGTCTTCTTAATGATTACATCACAGATCTACAGTATATGTGTGAGGGTTTAAGATGGGAACTGGTTAACAAAATTAGACTCCAGAATTAATACAGAAAACTACTCAGAAATGACAACTAGTCTACAGGTTTAGAAAAACTACACTACCAGTCAAAAGTTTGGACACCCCTTATAATTCCGTGGTCTTCTCTAATTATTTATTTCTACACTGTAAAACAATGCTGAAGGCGTACAAAATATACAATAATCTCCTTTGAACAGTTGATATTGAGATATATTTCTGATACTTCTGCTCTGTAAAGCTTCATAACGCCTCTAATCTGAGGTGCTGGTTGTTAATCAGTGATTTCTGAGGCTGGTGACTGTAAATGAACTTCTCCTCTGCAGCAGAGCTGCGTTTTGGTCTTTCTTTCAGGGGTTGGAGACAGTTTCATTATGGTGCTTGATGGGTTTTGCAAGAGCACTCAACAATACTGTTCTTGCAAGAACTATTCCAGAACAGCTGACCTTCACGTCTTAAAATAACAACTGACTGTTGTTATTGTTGTTATTGTTATTGTTACTTAATTGCATAATTCCATAGTTTTGAAATCTCCAGCATGTCTCCACGGTTCGTCCAAACGTTTGACTGGTACTGTTGAAATAAATGGTATACTTTTCCCTGCTTCTTTACTCCTGGGTTACAATATGCCCGTAGGACTGTAATGATGAAGGCATTAGTTGGTGCAAATACACATTAGAGGTGCAAATAACAGCTCCACCTGTAACTAATAGACAACCTGACCAGTTCCTGACTTTTGACTCTTTGGTGTACGCTTAGTAAATGCTTTGTTCCTGCATATTTGCTACTTTTCAGTCTTTCTATTTAATTGTTCCATTCATCCCAGTGGAGAATTCATCTTGATGAAAGAAACTGCACACGAACGAGCTCATTAATTTGAATTCCTTTTGTTGGCTTTCATGTGTTCAGAACAATCTTTTGAACCTTTTCTTCTTCACGGCAGTGCTCTCGCTACTAAAGATAAAATGTCTGTCAAGGCCTTTTAATTTTCTCTTAAGATTTATCAGTACATGTGTCCTTGAGTTGCATGTGCACATTTTCAGCAATGACCACGACACCGTACAATATCAGTGTAAACTGTATAGAACCACATGGCTGGTGTTGTGTGTGTGGCACGGCACCGTATGTGTCCACAGCTGAATAAACGAACTAATGCCGTGTTTTTTCGACTGCTTTTTCGACTACTTATCTATCCGTGTCATGTGCCACACTGGCAGCATCAAAAAAAGACTGACGGCACAGTGTGCCAGAATGTACATATGAGGCGGAGAGGGCAGCTCAGGATCATCTGCTGCATGTTATCTAACAGCGAACAGCAGAGCTCACTGTTCAGCTGGACATTTACTGAGAAATGGAGGAAGACGAACAAGCAGCAAGGCTCGTCCTCACTATACGTCTATACATTCTGGCACTCACTTTTCTGTAGTCTCGCTGGAGTCCCTGCTGGTTCTCTGCACACAATGTATAGTTTATTTAACCATTACATAGCAGAGAGCACGCAAACTGGTCATGTGAGAGTGAAATACAACTAATTTATTAGGTTCAATAAACACCAATAAGTGATAGTGTTTATAAACTTCTGTTGTTCCAGTGCAACAGTGTTTGATTAAAGGTACGAGGATGAGTCAAAAATTTACTGCAATCTGGCTGTAGAATTTATTTTAATAGTTTAAGTTTTAGAAAAGACAAAAACATCATTTTTCATCGTACAAATCCTATACAGAGTTAATCTCCTTGCTTTTCAATACACTTTGTCCGTCTGTGAACAAGCTTTTATATTCCCTCATTTAAACATGTTTGCGGCCTATGAATGCACCTCTGTCTTCACTTCTTCATCAGAAGTGACTCTATATCCTCGTAGGGCTGCTTTCAGGGGACCAAACAGGTGAAAGTCTGATGGAGTGTGATCACAATGCCCTTGGCAGTCCTCTGTGTTTAACCCACAGGTTGGACTTCAGCTCTTCAGTAAGTGTCTCACTGTAACGAGCACTGCTGATTATCGAACGCTTTTTCTGATAATGTTCCAATACTGGTTCTTGAGAATCCCAGAAAAACTGTAAGCATCCAGCTGGTTGACTTTTGAACTTTGAGCGATTGAGGATGTTCCTGTTCCGTACGTCGTTCACTCTCAGGCTCATAGTGATGAATCATTTAAAGAAACTTTTACCTTCAAACGTTGTTTGCAAACACTTTTGTTTATGCTCTTCTGTGAGTGGTTTTAGCACCGGGTACACCCTCAGACCGCACATCACTGCACGCTGCTCCTCTTTCATACAAATCACAAACCTGCTCCAGTACAATAGAGCCTCTGTACATGAACCGTGAACACATGTTTCTCTAAGGTTGGCAGGGAGGAGCCATGACCTTAACCCCAACAAATACATTTGGGATGAGTTTAAACACAGTCTGTGTACCTTCTGACCTGTCCATTATCTACAGGAAAGCTTTCCCAGAGGAGTGTATTTCTGTGGAGGAGTGTACATTTGTGTCTAAGAGAGCAGGACAGTGGATGAACCTAAGCATGATTTTTCATTACCCGTACTTGTATTATAAAAAAATTCTCACCCACATCCTCACTATATAACTCTCCCTGAGCCTTAATGAATCTGTCTGTCACATTCGTGCTTTTCTGTCTTTACTCATTATATTAAAGCACATTTTCCTCCCCTGTGCACAGCATGGGCCGACCTCAAGGACGAACAGAATGCCTCGCTCGTTAAGCACAAAACATCATTATATTATTATTATTATTATTATTGGTATTGCTATATATTATTATTATTATTATTATTACTGGGATGGCGTGTGTGTGTGTGTGTGTGTGTGAAGGGTTCTATGTCCTATGTGTATGTGTCTCAAATAATGTAGCCAAGCATACGCAGGCCTGAGAGGAAAAATGTATGAGCAACTATGATGTTCAAACACAACAGAAATACTACGATGAGTAAATGGCTCTTATACTCATCAGCCACTTCATTATGTACACTTTGCTAGTCCTGGGTTGGACTTTTTACTTTTATGTTCAGACAAAAATGATCCCCACTCTGGCTGTAGAATTGTAGTAAATTTTAATTAACTTTAAAAAAAAGTCAAATACATCTTTTTTTTAATATAATCTCCTTGTTTGTTTGTTTTTATCACAAAGGTGCTTTATTGGACGGAGATCTGGTGGCTGCTGAGGTCATGTGAGTCCAGTGACCTCACTGTTCTATTCAAGAAACCAGTTTGAGATGGTTTTAGCTTTGGCGACGTGACGTGTTCACCTGAGCTCATAAAGGGATGGACATGGTCAACAACATTACTCAGGTAGGCTGTGGCATTTAAACCTAATGCTCAATTGATACTGAGTGTCCAAGATCTCCCCACAGCATTACACACCACCGCCACCTGAACCACTGATACAAGGAATGATGGATCCATGTTTTTGTGTTGTTTACGCCAAATTCTGACCCCATCATCCGAATGTCGCAGCAGAATTCAAGACTCATCAGACCAGGCAAAGTTGTTCCAATCTTCAGTTTCCTGTTCTTAGCTGACGGGAGCAGAACCCTGTGTGATCTGTTGCACTCGGCTTCAATCTGCTTCAAGGCTCGTACGTTCAGAGATGCTCCTCGGCATACCTCAGTTATAATGAGATGTTATTTGAGTTACTGTTGCCTCTCTATCAGCTCGAACCGGTTTGGCCATTCTCATCTGACATCTGGTTTCAATAAAGCATTCTCACCCAGAGTCCTGCTAGAGAGAAAACCCCACAGTCTGGCACCAACAAAGTCACTTAAATCACCTTTCTTCCTCATTCTGGTGGTTGGTTTGAAGCTTGTCTTGACCAGGTCTACATGCCGAAAGCCACTGAGTTGCTGCCATGTAGTCACGTTAATAATTAATAAGCATTAACAAGCCATTGTACCTAATGAGTGTAAGGGTGATACTACTCATAGCAAATGTAGTTGTAAGCCATCTTCATGGTTTCTTATAGATGCACATGACTTCAAATCACATTTAACTATAATTCCCATTTTGACCTCCTTGTGCATTGCTGTCACTGTTGAGTTTTTCAAACATCCACACTAATGTAATTCTTTTGATATGGGGCTTTTTGTGTTTATTTTTCCATTTTTAAAAGTGGTGCTGAAAGTTACATCTGTTATGGTTATTACAATAAGTATTTTATTGGCAGGTGATACTGTATATGCAGTGTATATATATATATATACAGTATACTGTATATGAAAAAGTACATTTGCATACTGTATGTGCTCCTTTAGTTAAATTAAGAAACAGTTAAACAACTACAAAAACAAAGCTTAAATACTGATGTAAAAGTACAGATTACCGGATTAAAGGTATGAAGTAAAGCCACAATGTTTAATGCATATTTCATCTCAGACATGCTGACGAGGTAGTAGGTAACTAAGTACATTTATTTGAGTGCATATGTCACTGTACTTTACTTAAGAAGATTTATTTGTCAATAAATTTTTACTCCACTACATCCTATAACAAATATTTGTCCTTTTTGTAATTAACCAGAGATGCGCATAGTATTTAAAGCGGTAGTATTTGCCTGATTTGCCTTCCCTAATCATGTAGCACGTTAGAAACCAGAAGCGGAGATGGTTGCAGATAGCGATGCGACAGCACAAGATAAATAGGATTGTAAGCTCAACATAATTAATATTATTACTATTATCAGCACCAGCAGTAATGATAATTATGGAAATTACAGAAAAATAAATACAAATGGAAAACAGTTACTAATTGACATTGGTTGTACGGCTCATTTATTACTCACTAACACAAAAAGCAGATTATCATGCTTTTGAAATAAAGCACTGCATTATTTGGTTTTGATACACGAGTCTTTCAGACCCTAGTTCTGAAATGAAGCATCATTAACTACAGGCCTGAAGTCTACCACATAAGGTAAAAACAAACAAAACCTCTCTTTTTCTCATATATCTTTGCCTGACAGACAGTGGTGAGTGTTATTGAATACAGTATTGGCGAGCTAGCCAGTAATCCCAAAGGCTTCTTACGAATCCTCTTTAAATATAACAACAGAATATCTCGGTTATAAAAATGTCACTCAATCTTCATTAATGCTATTTAAAAGAGATAAAATTTAAATATTTTCACCTTTGTTACACAACATTAAATTATTTAAATAACAGTATAAGGCAGACTTACATACAATCATCTATACTATTTCTATTTTACATAATCCGAATAAATATAAGAAAACTGATAAATACCGTCTATAAACTGATGTAATTCTGCCCGTATTTGCAGGTTTTAACGCTACAACAACTGGCAAAACATTCCAAACAAATGATGAAGAATTATGCTTAAAGAAATGTTAGTGATTACAAATATTTATTTTAGCAAAGAGACAAAATATCACATACATATCTGCTGATGATTGGTCAATCAATACACAGAATTTAGTTTCTTTGGTGAAATGCACTTAACCATGTAGCTGGAATGTCTCGCGTCATGCTCTTCTATAAATCCAAAAAGGAAGTCGAGCCCACAGGGGAAAAACGGATAAAATAGTTTTATTTTATTATAATTTTTTTTCTGGAAAGAACATTTTGCAGTTGCAAAGCTCCATGCACACGGCCATACAAAAGTCCTTGTTCCTGTGATCTCAAATAAAAATCTTCTGCATTTTCAAATGCACAGTTAAAAATCGTCACTGTAAACATGGCTTTAACAGAAAACTCCAGTTAGATCATGCTTTGACAACAATGACATTTATCAGAAGGCATGCATCTGAATGGTACTATGACATATACAATGTAGTTTAATGATATAACACAGCTTACAATACAGAGCTTTTTAATGTGGGGAAAAAGGGGGGGGGGGGGGGCGTAGTATTACCATCTTTTTAGATGCTTGATGTTTATCAACATGAAGAAAGATGAAAACAGACAGAAGGACAGACAAAAAGATCCATTAACTGAAGACTAAATCTCCTGTCCCGTAAACCTTCAGTGAGGTGTGTATGGTGTCACTGGTGGAAGACCAGTAGAAAGCGAGAGATTTCTGGTTTGGCACTGGTGTTTGTGGTCAGCTTGTGCTATACAATGTTGAAGACCATTGAGAGATACTGCTCGTAGGAAACCTGGATCCAGCCGTCCTGGTCTGTGTCGTATCGCCTGAAGACGTCAGTTAACCTCTGATCGAGCAGGAAAAGGGAGAAGATTACTTTCACTCGTTCAAGTGACAAAGCTTCATAATAAACGTTGATTGGTGACTGGGTGAGTTTTACCTGTAGTACAATGCAGCACTGTATGAAGTCATCGAAAGCTACCTGTCCTTTCCTCTGCCGGTCAAACTTCTCTATCAGCGTGTTGTAGAACTGATCTGAGAGACGATACCCTGCACAAGGACACGAACGTGACACTTAAACAACCGTGACACTTAAACAACTTAAACAACCGTGCCGAGGTATTAGATTCACCACAAGCACACTTAAGGAACAAAGTAAATTACATAGTAATATAAGTAAACACATAGTGGCACAATCGACACAAAATACATATTACGCTTTTTAAAAAATTTATATAAATTTGTAAAAATATCATAAGTAACATTAAAACCAATACATCGATGACAAATTACGCAAAGAAGTGCCTTGTGTACACGTTTTTGTTGGTTTTCATGATTGTGTCTGGCTATGTTTTCCTGTGTGTTTTTACTCGGTTTATACTGATCTTTGGCGACATTTTTGGAGATTCTGATGAGATTGTTTCAAACCTAAAGGCTAGAAAGAACACTCCTAAGGGCACCACAAAGTACAAAGAGATATTGTTTCCGACTAAAGTAACAAATAACCGACTGTATGAAAATGGGCCGCTTCACCTGGACAGTCCGCTTATGGATGAGCTATTAGATTATTCAAGAAAAACAGTGCATAGTAGCTGTAAGAACAATACACACACGATTATATTCGTAATTTCTGCTCCTAACAACTTTTAT
>JAQMYK010000033.1:5805461-5817341 GCA_030014345.1 Clarias buthupogon
GTGCACTTAGGGTCGAACCCGTTACACAGGGCTAGTAGTATTTTACTTAAAAAAAGAAATGCTATATATATATTATACATTCTGCCACAGCGTAAATTTGCATCCATGTGCACTGTTCAAGTTCCCAAAAGTATTCACATGTCGGAGCAGCACATTAACTGCATCACAGGTTTAGCTATTTAGTGAGGCATGCTGTTCATCTAAACAAAAATAATATATGTACATTTTTTTAGTTTATCTTCCACACATACATGCACGCATACAAACATTTGGATCCACATGACCCACTAAGTCGTCCCTGTATGATCCAGTTTGCATAGACTCCAACCCCTCACCCACCACATACAACTGCCCCTCCCTCCCCCCTTGTCTCCATGCAGTTTTTGGCAGACCCCCATTCTACTGCCTTCGCTCTCTCCTCTCTAGACTGAAAATAAAAACAGGGGTAGTTTCAAACGAAGGAGGAGGTGTGTGTGTGTGTGTATAGGACAAAGGGAAGCAAGGTGATTTCATGTTTGTTTTTGGCCATGGCTGTTTTCAATTGATTATTACATAAATTATGAAAGTATATTAAATTATTGTGTGCAAATGCAACACGGTGGATAATAAAATATTAATAGATTTTTGACCTGATTCAATTAAGTTCAATTTACACCAATTTTATTCCTAAAATTTAAATTTAGTTTGTTATTTGTATGAACAAAGGCTGCTGAGCTCAAACACACAGATTTTATGCCCGGGGCATTTTTGGCAGCAGAAGCTTGATCATCTCCCCTTCTGTTTACTTTCTTCTCCTCTTTTCATACGTCTCCCAGCTTCTCTTACCATTGCTATGGTGATAGGACTCAACTCTGACTGGTTTTCCCATGAGTCAGTCCTCTTACCCACCATAAAACCCTGATACGATTCTGAGCATAGCAATGATCTTTATGCTGTTTTTGGTACTGTTTTGGTAGATTTCTTTTTTTATTTGCATGGTGAACATCTCACGATGGAAATTGCATTACATTGACTTGTCCAGACATGACATGTCCAGCAAAGTGATACTGTTAGATAGGGCTACTTGAATATGGGAAAAAATATATAATCCTGATTATTTTTGATCAATATTGAGATTATTGAGCATGATTATGCATTGATTATGCATTTATTAAAAAAAAAAAACGTTTTTTAAAACAATAAATGCAACTAAAAGAGCTCAGAGGAAGAGCGATAAATTAATACATAGATCAAAATTAAGGGATCTATGTAGAGAGAGGATGATAGAGAGAGAGATCGAATGACTTTGAGGCTACAGTAATATAATGCAAACTCAGTAATTTAAATACTTAGGTAAATTTGAAGGTGAGATCTTTTGTACTCATCACTCACTCATTATGTATCTTGCTTTATCCTGTATACAGGGTCGCCGGAGGCCTGGAGCCCATCCCAGGAGACTTAGGGGACGAGCCAGAGTACATCCTGGACAAAGTGCCTATCCATCACAGGGAACACACTAAGGGCAATTTAGAGACACCAATCAACCTAACCTGCATGTATTTGGACTGTGGGAGAAAAACGGAAAACACGGACGAATTTCACGGGGAGAACATGCAAATATAACTGGATTTCAAAAGAATGTATATGTTCCCAGATCTACACGGCCCAGCCACAAAAAGTCACATTTTAATATTTGGTTGGATTGCCTTTCACTTTCATTATGGTACACATTCACCATGATTTATGATTATGATTTATGATTTATGATTATGGTACACATTCATTTTGATAAGTTTAGGCAATGTCACAACATTTATTTCCATCCAGAGTTGTGTAAATTTTTCTTCTCAACTTTTTCACAATTTAAACCCAATAAATCCTGGCATCGTGATTTGGAGATGTCCCCGTGCCATCGGGGAAAAAATCTATCCATTGGTGGAAAACCTGGTCATTCGATATATTCAGATCATAACACTGCTCCCTAAAGACTTGTACAGTAGGCACTAGGCATGATCGGGGCATCGCTTCATCCACCTCTCTTCTTACCCTGATGCGCCCATCACTCTGAAGCAGGGTACATCTGGATTCATGACCTTTTTCCATAATCACTGCTCCACAGTCTATTCTTCATAATCATTAACAAATTGGAGCCTTTTTTCTAATTAGTGGTCCAGCTCACTAAGTGGTTTTCTTGAAGCTACACAGCTGTTTAGGCCCAATGTCTTGAGTTCTTTTTTTATTGTGTGTGAACATGATGACATTTCCTGTTTTAGTTATGAAGTGAGAAAGAGAAGCAAAGTAAGGAAACAGAGAGCTGTTCAGAAAAACACACTATACCTCTGTATCAGGTGCTTCTCAAGGTCTGGGTCTTTAACTAATGGGAGGTGTTTACGGATGAACCGATGGGGAAAAGCCTGCGGGGTCACACCTGCTTTTTCCACATATCTGATTAATGCACTCTCCCCAGCAAGTAGTGTGTGTGTGTGTGTGTGTGTGTGTGTGTGTGTATGATGCAGAGCAGGCTGGGACTGATACTTTAGTTATTTATTTTAGATATTTTTGTTTTAAAGTCTTCGCACTGATAATAATACACATTTAAAATTGTCCTTGGTCATAATGCACACAAAAACAGGAACAAGCCAAAAGCTATGGAGTTGAATAGCAAAGAAATTAGGGCTCAGAAATGCACATGCATATAATATAACTTCACAATAAGAAACATGAGGACAAACAAACCAGCAGGCATGGAATAAATTAGAATGAAATGCTCATAAACTATGGGTGAGGCAGGGCTGGGCAGTGAAAACAGAGGACAAGAGGCTGATGCTGCATTCTGCAACAACATGTAGATCCACTGTTTAAAAACAAAACAAGAAAAATATCTCAATTAATATCAATATCTTTGAGAAAGACATCTGCCTGCAATTTCGCATTCAACAATCTTTTTTTCAAGTTTGTGTGGTTCTTTCTTGCACAGCCTTCTCAGTACAACAAAATGCTTCGTTGTCCAGGTGCAAACGCTGATTCACTTTTTGGATTTGCAGAGGATGTGAAGCAGAGTGTAGCCTCAAACAACTTGATTGGTGAAAGTGGAGAGAAACGTGAGATATTCTGAAAATGGCTGATCTTGCTCCTTGCCACCAGAAGGGAAGGGCAAGACCATACAGTATGTGGAGGTACAGTAACTGACCGAGTGAATTAGGGTGACTGTAGAGGAGGTTGTGTATCATTTTTGCTGGAGAGACTGACTGTAAGATACACTCCACTAGTAGTAGCTCATGAGTTCTGTTTTGCTCCAGCTGTGCATTTAGCGTCATGTACAGTGGCGTAGTGTAACACCATTAGTGAAAATGTTTGCATTCAGTAAAAAAAATAGTGTGGTTTGTTCATGTGATTTAGCTAAACAACTTTGTGTCCATTCGGAGAGATGTGCGCCCTCATGATGCCGTCATGCATAGTTCCCACTGTACAAGCCTCTGGAGTTGTGGTGTTAGGATCTGAGAGATCCAGTTGGTCAGGTCTAGGCTCAGCAATGCTATGTGGTAATAAAATGGCAGATGATGTCCTGAATGTACTTAATGAGCAGAGTATCACATCTATGGAGTTTTTCTTCTCTAATGACGTTTCAGGAATCAAACTGTGAAAGAGTGGTTCTGGGAGAATGCTGAATGCCTCACATTCTATGGATGAACTAATGGAACAAAACTATGGATGAGCAAATAAAATATTAGTGTGTGTGACTTTTTTGGCCAGGCACTGTATGTGTGTACAGTGTACAAGCCTCTGGCCAGCTGTATGCTATTATTTATTCTCCACAGAGTTTGACAAGCTTAAGATAAGGCTAATAACTCTACCACACACCAATAACTCTTAACCATGCATTTTTTTTGTTGCACTTTTTCCAGGATATGCTGATGTGGTGTGAGTTAATTGTGAGAAAAGTATTTTTGGTGGCTCAGTCGTAGGTTTCTCGTCTGTCATGCGGAAGGCCAGGGTTCGATTCCCGCCCAACCCCAAACCTATGGGATGCTGTGCCAGTCGCAAGCTCAGACAAAATGGAAGGATTGTGTCAGGAAGGGCATCCGGTGTTAAACCTGTACCAAGTTGTGTGTGCGACCCCTTAACGGAAGCAAACAAGTTATATATTTTACCTCTTCTGCACGTTCCTATATGTTTCAGTATGTTTCTTATCAGAAGCAGGAACTTTTCACTTCTCACATTGTCACTTCCTGAGCCTGGGGATTTAATTGAATTTGCACAAACACACAAAACCTCACATACTTACAGATGCACACAACGTATATAATAGAACACTTTTTTAAATGTTTTTTTTATTTTTTATTAAAAGACTGAAAAAAAGTAGAAAGAACAATAAAAATACAGAGAGAGACAAAGCTAGAGCCTGTGGAGCAGAGAAGCACATGAAGTGCAATACAGTAATTCGATATAAAACCACTGTTTAAAAATGTGTAAAAATTTATTAAGTTAAAAAAAAAAAAAAAAAAGGAGAATAAGAAGTGGGACAGATTAAACAATTTTTCAAAGACTGTAGCAGCATGATTTTTGCTTCATTCAAACCATGACAATACAGAGTTTTAACTCTTTAAGTGGTTCAAATGCTCTAATTAGGAGATCTTTATGATGTTCATTGTATTACCATCCCTATTTGTATTACATTAGTAAAGAGTAAAATCAAACTGAAACCATTTTAGAGGACTTGGACATTTGACGAACATGTATGTAGAAGTAAGCATGTCTCGTGCAATAAAAACCACAATCAACAATTGCTTGCATATATTCTATTTTATGAAAAGGCACAGGTTTCCCCTTGCTTTCTTTCCACTAATATAGACAACAATGAAACTGTAATGCAGGTAACTGTCAGTCTCTGCACCAAAAAAAAAAACCTGTACAAGAAACACCCCTCACATAAGAGGCCAAATAAATTAATAACCAAATCAACATAAAAAAAAGAATTTATAAACAAACAAATAAATATAGAATATGTGCTCACCTTCAAGAGCTCTTTGTACAACCATTACTGTTTGCCTTTTGCAAATTTTTATTTCTTTCTGGGCCTTTATTGTCTTTGGCCATTTTCACTTCTGTTATTTTACATACACAAGATACTTATGCCTCAAAAACAAGTTAGATGTTCTGATGTAGTTAACACGAAAATTCAAGACTGATGTTGACTCGCTACAGGTGTTGATATCGACATACTAGGAACCTGACCCCAATATTCTGCCATTTCCTTTTCTCCTTCTACATCTTTTTTCTTTCAATCTTTGCATGTGGAATACCCGATTTGACCTTGACTCTGAAACTGCATAATACTCTATTCATACCATCTATTCCAGTGTTTTCCAAACGTCTTTAAAACATTATTTTGCCCTAGTCAAGATCCAAGATTAATGGGAGCCAGGTATTGGTGCATTGCCTTAAGGAGAACATCAAAGACTAAGTTGAGAAAACCAGAGCAAGTTTTTACACCATTTGCTCCAGGTTGATTCTCTTGACTGGATCTTCCGCCCCAGTGATTCCTTGGTTTCCAGAGCTGTATCATATACCTACTTATTGCACTTATTTTCTTTCTTTTTACATTATCCTGTGTGTATACTATTCAGATGGAACCTTTTGTTGCATTTGATTTAGATCCATCTAAATAAACACTTGTATATACAATACAGTATAATCTAACTTTAGAGATCAGAAGTGCTATTTTATTTATTGCTGATGCGTCACTCAGCCATTGACTAGACATCATTTTTAATTGTTGTTTTTTTTCTTGGTTAGAGGTTAAGAATTATGACCTCCATCTGAATGCAAAATATAACTATAATATAAAATAAGAAAATATAAAATAAGATATGCCAAAGCTGTTCTATACCACTACATCATCTTCCTTTATAAAATCCCTGTCTTCTTAATGCAGATTTCACAATTTTTGTAAATATTTTCTTATTTCTTAAGCAAAACATTTTCTCAGTCTCATGTCCTGCCATTCCCTTTTAACAATTTAATTACTCACTGACAATTTAATACCACTCAATTGTGAAAATCTCAAAGGGTTTTCTCCTAAAATAAATATATGAAAAAAAATCCTCAGTTCCTTACTAATTTTGAATAGGGCTAGTAAGGGAAGGTTAAACAAATTTTTTATTTTTTTGCACTGTTATCCTTTAAGAAAAGAGTCTCAGTATTTGGTATTCCAGAATGAAAAATGGTATTCCAGAACAAAACTAAACAAAACAAACAAAAAAAATAATAATAATTAAAAAAATAATATATATATATTTCAAAAACTTCTCACTTAACAGGTATTACATGTTAACTAAGATTCTATAATAATCGGCTTTGTCAAAAGCATATTCTAATATTCAGTAAAAAACACAGAACCTCAAGTGTGATTTTACTTTTATACAACAGTTCCACAAATACAGATTATCATCAATTTGTTTGTTTATTTAACAAGTTATTTAGTTCCACCAACACCTATCCCCCCCGTGACTGGCGGAACAGACTGACCCCGACTGACGGAGCTGGCGACCGACAATTAGCGTAATTAACAGGGGTGAAAGTAGCTTTAAATTCTCACCGGTACTATGTAGCCAAAAGGTGAGGAGAATAAACCATGGAGGTCGCGGACAGTCCAGAGAAACTTAGTCATGAACAAAACAACACAGACTGTCCAGAGGCCGTCTGAAAAGAGGTAGAAGCTATTACTGATGAGACAAAGATATCAGATGTGTTTTCTTGTTGAAAGTGCTTCTGTGAAGGCTACTTTCACATCATGCTGGTGACGAAAGTAGTTTCTACACGAACAGTAACGGCTTATTCAGAGATAGACGCTGGTGAGACATTTCCCATTAAAATGTGTTAAATGTGTAAAATGTGTTTTGTGTCATTTATTATTAAATAAGAAATAAACGCTAATGTGGAATTTCACTGTGGTATAAACAGAATAACACACTCCAGATTGTGCCATCATACTTAAATCACAACGCTAGCAAGAATAGAATCTATATAGTAATCAGTGTTCACTATATACTTGGTGTTATTAGCTACATCAGGAGATACACACAAATATTTTTATAGTGTTGGGCAAGTCGGCGAGTATCAGATCATATTGGAGAGACAAAACTATATGGAGTTATGGAGAAACGTAACTGCTTCAGATTCATGTCTTAACAAGCTTCATTAAAGACCATGAAGGAAACCTTATTTCATATATCTAGAATTTACATTTCATTGCATTTTCATTTACATTTCAGAGACAACAAAACACCACAAAAGGCAAAAACCTGCGAGATCTGAAAAGAAAATGGCAAATGACACCTTCTAAACCAAAGGTTCCCAACCTTGTTTGGGAAAATGATCCAAAATGGACATTACAGCGACTGCAACCCCAAGACTTTATCAACCTATATATAGTTTATGCTTGAACGTATTTGCCAGTGAAGTGGAAGTGCTGAGTTGAACACATGATTCTGTATGTTTATGCAGAAGCAGGAGCAAGGCAAGATGCTTAAAAAAATCTTTGATAATTAAATCTGAGTGAGATGTCATTAGATGTCAGGTATGTAAGAGCAAAGACATTAAAATGTTTTATGCACAGTGATGTTAAAGAGAGATCGAGCTTGTCAGTGTGTTTAAAACCTTCTGCTGCGGTCAGAAAATCCAGTAGGCTAACCGGTGGATTTAAAGGCGATGTAAGAGGTTTTTAAAACTTCAAACCACTAACAGTGCTAGTGTTAATATTCAATAACAGTCTAAATAAAAATATTGTTTATCCTACCATGTGCTTCCTCCTTTTTATGGTGCCATTCATTTTGTCCTGATTGAATGGCTAACCATATTTTTCTTAATTAGTGGATTTCTTTTGGGGATTCCAGTACCTCATGCCAGGATGAGAGTCTGCCTGTCAATCAAGCTTCACATTAGAGAACATCTGAACACAGGCTTTCCATAGGACACAATTTGTTTCTGAATCTGGGAGTGTCAACTGGAACTTATGTAGAAACATTTCAATACTTATCCAAGTAGCTTCTTAAGTCCTCCAGGGTGACAGGATCCTTCTCCTGAAAAGGCTTGCTGTGTGAACAATAGACAAGGTGAGAGTAGGAAGGAGAGTCGTCAAGATCAACGACCAGAAAACATAAGGTCCTTAAGTATGAATTTCCTGGTAGACCTATGAAGAAGTCTTGATCTTCCTAAAGTGCAGCATGAAATATAGGAGACCGGTTGTGTGAGAGGAGGATTTCCCACTTCACATACAGTTGATGAATCTTTTACTCTCTCTTGACCCATCTATACTCTCTTTCTAAAACTTGTACATTCCTTTTTTTTCTGAATGACCTGAAGTTTAATTCATATTTCATTTAAATGGGCAAATCCTCAATAGAATAATTTACAAAAAAAAAATTTCATATCCTGCATACATCTTCTGCTCTTAAATTCAACATTACATTCGTTGGAAACGTTTGTGTCTTTGTAATTATTTCCTCCAATGATTTCCCGTCTGAAAAACAGAAACCCAAATTCCGCACACAGGAAAACCTTATGAATGTAGGTATGTCCTGTGTATTTGTAGCTAGGTTCTGTGTATTTTCTTCTTCATGTCCTAATAAACGCTGCTACTGAATTTCTTTTTCTAAAGATCATCAAATATTGTAAGGATTTCATTCACCATGCAGACTAAATTTTTATGAGGTAATTTAGACAACCGTCTAGAGCCAAGTTCCTAAAAAGCATGCACACACGCACACACCTGCTGGATCAGCCAGTCATACTGCTGCTGATGTTCATGGGCCTCCAATGCTGATCATATTTTTTTGAAGAACAAAATTGCAAAGGCTAAGCTGCCTAAATAAAATATTAATTTAAACAAAGAATCACCATTAAAAAAAGAAATCTCTCAAACGTTTTCCAAACAAGTCTGTGTTTGTTTCCGACTTTGTAATACGCTTGATAGCAGCTCTGTGACCAGAGGAGACTGACTCTGCCTCTCTGTCGGAGTCACCAGAGTCACTGGCTGGATTTGGTAAGTCACTGGGTCAGAGCAGGGCGTAGTCGAGGATATGGAGTTGTCCTGCGTTGCTGGACTGCCCCTGCTGGCCGGTGGAGGAGGTGTAAGTAAAAAGTGGTTTTTGATGTCTTTGGTTCCACCTTCTCTCTCACTGAGAAGGGGATGAGACTTGGGTGGAGAAAGGATTGGGGCGACGTGGACCCATGTCAGGCCAGGCTCAGCACCACAAAGGCCTCCGGGAGCTGACTTTTGCTCACTGCTCCAGTCGGATCGGTCTACATGGGGTGCGCACACAGAGCTAACAGACAAACCTTGTCTTTGTTCTTCTTTCTGCTGACCTTTCATGGGGAAGCACTTACATGCAACAGGAGTGGGAGTAGGATAAGCGTCTGTGTCTGACCAGCTCAGTCTTCGCTTCTAATTAGAGACAGAGAGGTTGAAAAAAATTAGTAAACAATATCCTTCAAGTCATCATCAGCATTCTTTTGATTGCCGTTTGTCTTTTCCTTGTTAATCAAAGACATCTTCAGTAACTTACTAAAGGTACATAACTGCTTTGGTTTAGAGATTAGAGGACGGCTGATTTTGGCCACACTGACCTTAACCGGAATGTGCAGTTGGTCTTTCTGCTTGTGTGGAGGTGTGCTGCTGGACGGACCCTTTCCTGATAGGTGTTGAGACGCACTTGTGACTGTAGTCCGAGGGCTCACTTGAGGGAACCAAAGCTTTAGCATCATCTCCACCTGCAGCAGAGTCGGCAAATACTTCTCCCTTTAAAGAAAAGAAACAGTGAATCCAGAGAGTTCAACAACATGTGCAGCGATGAACAATTTTTTCCCCTCACAATTATCTGTGTTACTGTATAAGAGTTTGTCACTGGGCTTTTTTGTCCAAATGGCACCATTATGCGTGGAAGGGAAAATGTACATTGTTTGAATCCTAGAGAAAACAGTTTTTCCATGACAGTGCAGTTTTGTCGATGCCCAATTCCTCCATCACCTCCCATGACCTTTCACCGTCATATTGTTTTGCAAACGCTCCAGGCTATTACTAGGAACATTACGCACAAAAGCTGCACTTCAGGGAATATTTTTCAAAAGATCTCATGCAATTCTGCTTCCCATTTTTTTAATCTACATCATCAGTTCACCGATACATGATTAATATTAGGACTGGGCAAATCCTGACCTGCCTAAACTGATGATTTGATAACTTAAGGAATTTTCCCTTTATAAAAGTACGCAATGTAAAGTACGCAAAATGTTTGCATGTAAAATGGCCTTCATTTTAAGCATTTCTGTATCGATTGTCTGCATGCAAGAAGTAATGTTAAGCTGAATTTTGGTGAAGTTTTACAAGAATTCCGATCATAAACTAGCTTTGGATGTATGCTTCATACAGGTCAAAATTGAGTTCGCATGTTGGTGGACACAATCACAGAGATACAGAAATCTATTTCTGCCTAATTGTCCAATGTACAATACAGGGTACCCTTTGTTTAACATACTGACAATATTTAACTACTATTAAATACCATTTTTCATAATCTTGCTCTGAAATTAGTTTTGTTTTTCTTCTTCTACTGCTTTCATGCTGCTTTCACGCTGTTTTCAGTCGTTATTGGCTGTGTGTCTTTCTGTTATGCTAATGCTAATGTATGTATGTGCAGGACTCTGCTGGCCCTTTTGGCATATGTACAGCTTATGCTGTTAATTTACCCGATGTGTGGCTTCTGCAGCACTCCAACGATCCTCTGGATTCGGTCCATGGCCACACTCTGCTGGAAACTGCTTAGGCCTGTCAAATAAACACACAGGTGATAGGATGTCAGCCACAAATAATAGTAGTCGATATTAATACAGGTCTGCTGTACTACATCTTTTCAAGTTATTTTAAACATGTGATTGTTTAACATCCCATTCCAGATTCAGAAGTTCCCTGTTGCACTTAGCCTTACCTCAAATCTTTTAAAAGGGCTTTCCATGTTCTGTGCACAACATGCATTCCAAAGTTTAGCTAAGACTCATATGAAGCTTCTGCAGTCCCACTGAGCTAAACCAAGCTCCTCTCACATGGAGAACCCTCACTGTTGTTGAGAATAGCCCAAAATGGTCTGCTTATACAGTAGGACTGCTTAGGACAGTTCCACTGAGAAAACGTGAAGATGGTTTGGACATCAATTGATACGATTTCCTGCTATACTGTATATATGGCACTTTATGGCACTTTAGCAACTTAGAATTGGTTTATTTATGGTTGTGCTGTCCGGTATGACCCAAATAAGGATGGCTCCGATCGAGGAACTTTCTTCCTCCTGTCATCTCTGAGTTTTTCCTTGCCACCATTGCTGATTAGGGTCAAACTAATCAAGCTATACATTTATGAATAAACTAATTTTTATTTTCCATTTATTAAAATGTTAAATATATATTCAGAATACCGATTCTTGTAAATCTGCTTAATAAATAAAATTTAAATTAATTGGCTCCTGGGATAGACTCCAGGGCCCCTGTATACAGGATTAAGCGGTATAGATGAGGAGTGAGTGAGAATGGGTGAAATAAATAAATTTTATTTATTTATTTACTAGTTTACAGCACCCGATGTATTATAAGTGCTCTTAACAAGCAATGTTACAATGTTGTATGCGAAACATTTTATAAAAATAACTTAATAAAATCACACACATCTCACACAACAGATTGAAATAAAAAAAATTAAATGATTACTAACTATAAAGTCTAACAGCCATAGAATTATTACTATATGTAGAATTCTACTATATGTAGAATTATTATACAGTGGGGCAAAAAAGTATTTAGTCAGCCACCAATTGTGCAAGTTCTCCCACATAAAAAGATGAGAGAGGCCTG
>JAQMYK010000033.1:5838633-5843633 GCA_030014345.1 Clarias buthupogon
TGCCAAGTTGTAGTGCGGACTGGATATTCCGCTGTGGCGACCCCTTACCGGGAGCAGCCGAAAGACCAACAACAACAACTTAATATTACTGTAGCCAGATTGATTCACATGACTCATTTCTAATCGTACACTTTATTTATACCCAAAATAGGTAAATTGCTAAATAGCTAAACTTCTAAATTGACACATATAATCCCCAAATGTATGGGAATAAAATAATATTACAAAAAATCGAATCCTTAGTGTTATGATAATAAAAATTGAAGAGGATTATCCCCAATCTGGCAACATTGCGTTTATCGTTACACGTGTACTCGAGCTGCAGTCCCAGAGATTTGTGAATGAGCCGCGTAACCACGCCCACTACCATAGAGCTAAGCGAATGGCGACTCGGGAGAGATCCGTAGCCACGCCTCTCATGCGCAAAAGCGGAGACGTTCCTGTTAGGGCAGGTGTTATGCAACGACCCGCACGTTTAAACGGACTGTATACATCGTGCAGTCCAACAACAAGGCGTGACTGCGAGGGTACAAACACTGTCATTTAGGAAACAGAAACACTTACCGTCCTTGTGTCTCTCTACAGTACAGTTCTCTATGCTTAGCTCACAGCTCTACCACGCTGTTAACCAGTCTTAGGTACCATAGTTAGATGCACGTGCCTGACAGAGGTGTAGAGTTTAATAAGAGGACGCGAGCGAAGTCACAATAAAGTCCCAAGGACCAGAAAAAAATCATTTATCTGTTCAAATACTAAACTTGAATTATTATTTATATTTTGTAGCTGTCAAAAAATTACAACAATATGTTGCCACATAGAGATTATTAGAGATGGTTATTATATACAGCGCATCTCAAACAGTGAGAATATCATTTAAAGGTTAATTTTCTTTCTTGATTTAATAAAAAAAAATAATGAAAATCATATCCTAGATTAATTACATGAAGTATTTTGTGCCTTCTTTGTCCTTTTTATGAATATGACAAAGTTGATGAAAAAAAAAATCCAGTATTTCAAAATATTAACAATGTAGAAAATATTGAAGATCAGGTTGCTTTTATAGCAGTCTTTAGCTTGTCTGTATTAATGTGTCGAGTGTTTCTCCTCTTGACAATAGCCCACAGATTCTCTATGCGGTTCAGGTCAGGCAAGTTGGCAATATCATGGTCAGCAAACCAGTTAGGTATAGTTTTGTCACTGTGGTATAAAAAGGAAATTAGCATTTTCATAAAACTTGTCAGCAGATAAAATGCATGAAGTGCTCTAAAATATTCTGGTAGACAGCTGTGTTACTTTGAACTTGTGGACCAGCAGCAGATGACACGACACCTCAACTCATCATCAACTACTGAAGTCACACTTGACTTCAAACAGCTTGGATTCTGTGCCTCACTCCAACAGACTCTGTGACCTTGATCTCCAAATGAAATACAAACTTTCATTTGGAAATCAAGGTCACAGAGTCTGTTGTGTCATTAGTTTTAGAAAAGAGAACTTTGCACCACACAGCAATTTCTTGAGCCAGAGCCCTGAACTTCTCCTTAGCAAGACAATTCTGACATGGTGCTTCAGGAGTGGCTTGATACTAGGAATGCAACAGTTTGTAGCCCATTTCCTGAAAATTTCTGTATATGGTGGCTCTTGATGCACTGACTCGAGTCACTTCTTGAATCTGCTTTGCTTGACAAACGTCCTAAGCCTGTGGTCCTTGTTGCTTGTGCACCTTATGATACCACATTTTCCCCTTTCAGTTAGCTTGTACAGGGTGTCCATGTCTTCTAGACAACTGTCAAGTCAGTGGTCTTCCCATGTGTGTACTGAATTAGACTGAGATACATGGTATTCATTCTGTAGGATTAGTAATTTACTCCAACACAGATTTAAATATTTACTAATATTTGACATACTGAATTTTCATGAGCTGTAAGCTGTAATAATCGAAATGAAAACAAAAAGGGCTCGAAATATTTCACTTCACCTGTAATGAATCTATAATATATCAGTTTCTCTTTTTGAATTAAGTCACAAAAGAAAATGAACTTTTTCATAATACTCTACATTTTCGAGATGCACTGTGGATTTGGTGTGATGATGAGTTGGCACCCCATCCATGGTGTACACTGTCATGTGCCCTAAGTTCACTGGGATGGAGTTAGGGACTCCACCCAGGCTCCCATGACCCTAAAACAGGATAAGTAGTATACTGTAGATAATGGATGGATGAATAATACAAAACCATATTATTTTGTCAATGAAATAACTTTGGGGAAGCTGCCATTGAAGCATGCTTTATGTAAAAAGAATACTTTACCCTGAATAATATTATATAGGCTTTGCACATGGGTGTATTTTAAGTTTGGCAGTGTTTGTTCTTCTGTCACTCAGTATTGGTAAAAGAAACATTGCTAAAACATTGTATGATCTTGCTAAGGGAAAGCCTCAAACACTAATTTTACAAAAAGCAAAAAACAAATTAATCTACAAACATGAGACAGGGGTAGCTTAGTGATTAAGACATTGGACTACTAATCTGGTACTGATAAGGTATTTTAAATGTTGTACTAGATGTTGTACCATTTACAAATAATTTAAAAACATTGTTTTATCATTGTCAGAACAGATCCTCTTGTAGCTAGCAAGATACAATGATTTTTGGCTATTGCCAAATGACCACTAGATGATGCTGTTTTCCACAAAACTAATCAGGATATACGTACAAAAGTGTTTAATGTCATGAAATCATTTAAAAAATAAACAAGTCACATCACAAAAGTGGTACATGATAAAAGACAACATTACATTAGAGCATAGATTAAAGATTTTTTCCATTCACACTCTCATCATCACTCTCATCAAAAGACAGAGCTGGAATAATAAAAAAAGTGTTATTTTCACATAATCAATTACAAAATATTGAAAGGAGGCTTGTATAAAAATATACACCTAACCATTTGATGTCAGGGGGCAAGACAGGTCTGGGGTCAGGTTGTGGGATTTGTTGAAGGAGGAATACATTAGTGCAGGGAAGGCAGTGGTTCAGATCTCACTCTCATATGTGTGCAGGTATGTCTTTAGCGAGAGAATATCTGTGTAGCTTTGGCTGGTGCGTCGGTAGAAATCAAGTCCTGTTAGAATCTCCACATCTCGGACTCGTGCTGTGTGCATCTTCATCAGCTCCTCCACCCACTTGGGTTCATCCTCCGAACTCTGCAGGAGGAACAAAATCATTCACTAACTAATAAAAAAAATAAATAAATGAATGAAAAAAAAAACAAGTCTCACACTCTAATATTTCATTGGACTACCAGTTGCTTTGGTTATGGCTATGGCATCGTTTATGCATTGTTACAGCACTTTTATTTTCAGCCAGGGTCATATTAATTTCTCTCTAAGATATAATATTGATGCAGGGAGAGCCAGACTGCTGTGTAAAGTGTTCTCCAGCACATCCCAAAGATTCTCAATAGGGTTAAGGTTTGGAGCCCGATGAATCCTGACATCTTGTAATAAGAAAAAATCCATAGATGTGATAACCTGGTCATTGAGGTCATCAGCTGGCCTTAATTCTTGGACACATAACACTGCTAAACCTAAACCTGACCTTTTTGTTGTTGTATGATTTAATTTCACTAAGCGTCTTCTGAAATGGTTGTATGAAATAAGTAGCTAATCACTGCATCAGTTAGGGTTAAAGAAGTTGTTGGCAGCCGAACCACAGAATTTCAGGTAGTTTGGCGATATGTAATAGCCTTATATAGTTTGCGCAAAAATAAACGTTTGCTCAGTAAAATGTGTTTCAACATGGCCATTACCAGTTTTTTCACTACGCACACTACTTAACAAACCCATTTAAGGAAAGGGTATGATGATTTAGCTGTGTAATTTGCACAATATGGTTAACTTTAGAATAAAAGCATTATTCATTTATTTTTTTCATTAGATTATGGTTAGTAGTAGTATGTTGCCTTTTAGACAGTCAACTTCAACTTGCACCTTGAAACTCTTATTAAATAGAGGATTATGAATGTGTTGCTTTGTGTTGCGTCTTGTGTTTTATAACTTGTAAATAAGCGCTTGGGATTAATGACCCTGGCCAATTTTAACTGTATGACAGCAAACAACTAACTGCATAGGATTAAAACTAACTCCATAAAGGTCTGTCTTACATTGCAGCTCTCATCATTATCTGCTCTGTGAGGCAGGATGAAGGAGAACACACTCAGAGGACCGGTGCACGAGTCTATGGTCTGCGTGTAGTCCAGGCAGCTGGTCGCCACAATGAAGAAATGAGTGGGGATGTGCACTGGGCTGGTCACATACCTAGAAACAGCCACACAGATATCCAAACTCACTTTCACAACATCACTCTACAACACATTAAAGTATTAAAGATAAATGTGCTGATATGCCAGATAGCATGCCACTGTGGGTTAATTTGCTTTCATGATCCTACGGGTTTTTACTTTCACTCCCAGCTTTCACACAGACGATCAGTTGGCCAGTGTAGGCCACTTAACACCCAAATAAACGTCAAGGACATCTGTGGCCCTCACCCTGTGCAGAAATTACTCAGGAATAAACTATACCTGCCACAGAACTTGGGACAGAAAATATTGTCTTTGATATTCAAGGGTGAGTCAAAAATTATCTGCACTCTGGATGTGTCTAGAATTTATTTTAATAATAATAATAAAAAAAGACAAATATTTATTTTTTCAACATAATCTCATTGCTCTTCAATACACTTTGTCTATCTGTCTACAAGCTTTCATATTCCCTCATTAAAAAATGTTTTAGTCTGAGCTGCGAGTCACAAATGCCTTCAGTTCTTCATCAAAAGTGAATCTTCGTACTCGTAGGGCTGCTTTCAGGGGACCAACCAAGTGAAAGTTCAATGGAGCAAGATCAGGACTATAGGGAGGATGGTTTAACACCTCAAAACAAAATGTTTGAGTTTAGTGAGTGGAGACAGTGTGGGCAGAAGTGTGCGGATGTGCATC
>JAQMYK010000033.1:5848633-5852639 GCA_030014345.1 Clarias buthupogon
GTTACACAGGCACCAGGCAGTTACACGCTCTGTTCCTACGTCAAAAACCATAAAAATACCTCAGTTTTCCATCAGGCTTACGATCGTAATACTTACGTTTGAATGCTGGGTACATCGGCACTGTGTTGGTGATCAACAGAGCATCATATCTTGCATCGTTGCTCGAGGCCAACTCTGTCAATAATGACACAAAGACTAAACTGAGCAAATAAAAAATCATTTAACTGC
This sequence comes from Clarias buthupogon, assembly GCA_030014345.1. NCBI lineage: Eukaryota > Metazoa > Chordata > Actinopteri > Siluriformes > Clariidae > Clarias > Clarias buthupogon. The sequence goes on from JAQMYK010000033.1 coordinate 5,848,862, forward strand.
ATATGCACTGATCTCAGTGATGGTCAGTAGAGCTGTACATTTATAGTTCAACAGCTAACTATATTTTAAGTGGCTTGCTCTGAAAGTTTATATTAAACCTTTTTAAAAGGAACTCTCTCAGATACAATGAGTGTTAGGTTTTTAAACAGGACGGCTTGTATTGTTATGAGTTTTTTTTAAGAATTAAGTGTAATACACCATAACTTACACCTTTTAACTTAATGTGATTATTATTTAGATTTTCTATACATTATAAATATACGATATGTAGTAAACATCATGAATTAATATTGAAATTAAGAGCATTTCCATGTGACAAGAATTCACAGGATTGGGACTGAACAGCTGTGTGGACATAAGACAACTACATTATTGTTAGTGAGACTAATAAAAATAAACAGCATTTATACAGCGTTTTTTATACCGCTAGATATAAAGCAATGGAAAAAGGTCATGTGGTATGCTGGATTCAGATTGACCACAGTTTTAGAGTGATGAGTGTCAGGGTAAGAAGGGAAGTGCATGAAACGATGCACCCATCATGCCTAGTGTCCACTGTACAAGCCTCTGGAGGCAGTGTTATGATCTGGGGTTTGGCTTCAGTTGCTCAGGTCTAGACTCAGCAACGTTATATAAGATAACAAAGTTAGGTGACCTGAATGTACTGAATCCCATACTATATACTGGATAACACAGGTTATCCCAACTTTTTATTTTGCTTCCCTGATGGCACATACATATTACAGGACTCATTTTCACACATGAACTTTGCTGTGATTAAAGCTAAATAATACTGAAATATTGCTTATACTATGTATTAAAAATTACTTTTTTTTCCATCTAGACAGACTTAAAATACCTTTTATATTGCTGCTATTGTGTTAAAAAAATATTATTTAACATGTTTGTAACTCCCACTCCAATATCCAAAATACTGTACCATTCATCAGTGGCACTGATATGTACCATATCAGTTAAAAGAAACAAAGAGTCACTCATTGAGTCATTCTTTCAGTTTGTTTAGTCCGGTGTGACTCACGAGGTGGATAGAGAAACGCGTAGGAGATCTGTTTGTCCGCTCGGTAGCCGGTGCAGGACTGGCTGGAGGCTGGAGGCACTCGGGCATCAGGTCTCACACACGTATTCAGAGCTTCAGGCAGAGCGGTAACGTCAACCTGAAAGTTTGTTCATTTGACAGTCAAGTTGACAAACATATATCCTAAAATTTAGTGTCTATCAAAATCAAATGCAGGAGTGAAAGTTGTGGAGCTGTTTCTCAAAAAACATGTTTTAATTCTGTTAAATCTTTTTATGCCATATTTAAAATAGCATGTAAAAAAATGGATGTAAAAAAATGGATAACGACATAATCTGAGCTCCCCTTTGAGTCTGGCTTCTTTTAAGGTTCTTTCCTTGGGTTATCTCTCACACATGGTTTTATGGTTATAAATCCTCGGTTGGTATGTACAGTATCTGGAGTTCACACATAATTTGTTGATTAGTTGTAAATCTGATTCTGCCTTATAGCCATTCTTTCACATGACTCCAGTGTGTATGTGTTACTTGCATTGTTTTCTTTCTTGGATTTTTGAAAGCTGAAACTGAGGCTAGACATTTTGAGGAATAAGCAGAAAACACCACAGAAACTGTGTGTACTTGCCTGTGTTATCCACTAACAGCTACTGATATGGAGCTCGTATGTCAGACCCCCCCCCCAATCTTTAGTCATGTTTTACCTTTTATATTGCTAAATACATTGACATTAATGAGGTCATCAACACTCCTAATTAAATCTATAGACAACAGATCTGTTGGTACAAAAAATAATAACAATAAATAAATAAAACTTATTTGTTGCCATTTTTTTTTTTAGCTATGCCTAAAAATGGGGAACTGACAAGAAATGGGAAATGCCTGACTCTGGAAATCACAAGTTTGATTCCCAGGTGATGCTGTAACCTCTCGCAGCCGGAGGCCTAGAGAGAGCTGATTGGCTAAATCTCTCTCAGAGGGGAGGGATGATGAGGGGTACTTTGTGCTCTCACATCAATAATAGGTCTACAGCTAGTCATGAGCTTACGCAAGTGGATAGCACTGTCCTATAGCGCACGTCATGTGGCTCGGAGGAAACATGTGCGAGTCTTTGGCCCTACCTAACTGGTAGTAGTAGCCTTGATAGAGGAACGCACCAATGACTGGTGGGAAGTGGATATGACTAAATATAATGGCAAAAAATCTGGGAAATGAAAAAAATCCACTTTCATAAAGGGGGATTAGGGGGCAGAATCACATATGCATTTAAAGCTATCCAATGTGTTTGGAACAGGAGTGAAACAGAAAGAAATCACCGATGTTAGAATGCATGATCTGACAGGTAAGTAAATTGAAATTTCAGGGCACTGGTGTCTGAAGCAGTTAGTGAAGCACAAACGTAAAATAGCACATACAAAGTAAGTGCAGGTTCAGAATATTCACTTTTCTATATTCATAATTCAAGTTACTATAAACTGTAGAGTTCTCTAAGCAACATAATCACCACCAGAAATCTAAGACCAATTTCAAGATATATGGCAACCAATAATAATGACCGTCAACATTTTTCTCACTGATAAAGCATCTAAATAAGGATGTAAAGTACAACAGTACTACAGCGGTACTAATAATATTGAAGATAGCTGGATAAGATATTAAACAACATTTACATCTTACAAAAGGAAGTTCTTTTCACACAATATAAAGCACAAATTAGTTGAATTATGGGACATTAATTAAGCACTTGATAAAGTGAAAAACAAGAATCCAACAAAGTCGTCACTGAGAGATTAGCTATGAATTTTATAATTTTGTAATTTAATGCTTAATTTTGGCAGTATTTTCTCATCAGTGTTACATTTATTTTTGTGACATTAAGAATTTATTTTTGCCTTTTTTCTTCTTAGTATCGTTAAAAACTCATCCAGTGCAGTTTTAACTAACCAGCTAGCCATAATGTACCTCATGTGGAAACCCAACTAAAGAAAACCACATGGCCAAACAAAATTCTCTGACTTTTTTCACTCCCGGACGGACTCAGTTAGTATTCAGTCTTCATTATCAGATAACGCTACCAAAGCACAGAAAACTAAGTTTCTTGTACCCATGGTTCCAATTTAAATAAGTGTGGCTGTTAAATTTTGGTTTCTAAAAATTGAATTTGATTCCTAAATATTTTGGGATTAAGAGCTTGCCTGGAGCTCTGATTGTGCTACATCACGTGCTTAAACCTTAAAAAAATGTAAATGTAAACCAGTGCTAATTGCTCAAACATACAACCTGCATCTTATAAAACATAATTGAACCTATAAATGAAGTGCAAATACACCGTCAGCATTAGTAGCACATCCTAATGCCACATTGTGTATTTGGATGTTGTTCAAAATAATACTAGGGTTGTTCCGATTCCGATATTAGTATCGGAAATGCTGCCGATACCACAAAAAAATCTGGCATCGGAATCGGCGAGTATTTGAGGCCACGTACCGATCCGAGACCATTTTCCTAAACATAACCTAGTTATGCCCGCTAGCTTTGCTAGCTTTTCTTACTTACAGAGTGTCACGGCGTGCGCCTGTGAGGGGCGTGCACCCAAATTGATATCGCTCCTCGCTCACTCCAAAGCTCACTAGTTAGGCGGCCTCCCCCCCCTTTAGGTATGTGAAGTAGCCCCAGAGACTTTAAAAAGGGGGAATGCCGCTCCTTTGAGCTCCGCGAGAGGACAGCGCGTGAACGAGCTGCGCGA
>JAQMYK010000033.1:5969501-5980474 GCA_030014345.1 Clarias buthupogon
AAAGCTGCTTTGAGGCAATGACAATTGCTAAAAGCGCTATACAAATAAAATTGAATTGAATTGAATTGAATTGAATTCGGATGATATGCACTGGCTAACTGTTCCCATATTTTCCCATGTCTCAAAATCACTCCTAGACATAGCTGTAGTGGCAAAAAAAACTGTGTGTAAAAAAAAAAAAAAAAGTGTGGAATTGATGATTTGATACTACTTAAAAGTTTATGATGTTTGCAATGTTGATTAAGCGAAAACTGGTCTATTAAGAAAAGTTAAATAAGTTAATGAACAGATATTTAAATGAACTGGTACATAAATGAATGAATAATGTATATAGGGAAATCCTTTTTAGCAGGTTACATAAAGTAAACTGTACATTATCGTACAATTAAATTCATATGAAAATAATTCAAATAAATATATGAATAATAATTTTAAAAATATTTTTAATTGTATTAGAGTTTTGTTTCTGGTAACGTATATTATTCACTACTTTAAACAAATTGCAGTGCCTGCACCCTTTTGACTTTTTTAATGCCAATATGAGAGCAGATAGGATCCCCAGCCCAGCTCGCCAGGAAAAATAAACATTTTTTAAGTTTGATGGCCGTGATACTTTTGGCAGATTACATGCTGAGGTGTCTATCCTGGTGAACCAGGAGACAAGACAGATGTCCTCTCTGACAAGAAGTGAGTTACCACTAACCTCTCTGACAAGAAGTGAGGTACCACTAAGATGTGAGGAGGATAGAGGTGGACCATTGTATATGAAACCTAATGTAGACCTGGAAATTAGGACCTGTTCATGTCGAAACTGTGCCATTTGTGTTTATCCCATTCTCTCAAAGTACAATCTACTTATTGATGGCTACCATATAATTTGACTTGCACTTAAGTTGCTTTTAATCACTTAAGTTACTTGTAAGAGAAGCTTCTCAACACTGATGTTTTTAAAGAACAAGCCAAGAAACTCTCATTAGGCCTTCATGCTAATGTGCACTGAAAAGAAGATCCTCATGTCCATAAACAATGACAGTAATTAACACCCACTCATCCACAATGTACAGTATAATGGTTTATCCTGTATACAGGGTCGCGGAGGGCCTGTAGCCTATCCCAGGAGATGTAGGGCACACCCCTGGATGGGGTGCCAATCCATCACAGATACATATAGTACAATCACACACTGCAGGCAATTTAGGAATGCCAGTTAGCTTAATCTGCATGTTTTTGGACTGTGGGAGGAAACCGGACTACTCGCCAAGCGTGGGGAGAGCATGCAAACTCCATCAACACAGAGCCGAGGAAGGAATCGAAACTGGATCCTGGAGGTGCAAGGCTATAGTGCTAACCACTAAGCTACTGTGCCGCTGAAGGTAATTAACAAAGTTGCGGAAATGAGTGCCCTGAATTAATAAAGTCGAGTGTCGAGTTTAACACATGTTTATATAAATACGATCATATCAATGTGTTTGCCATGGACTCCATGAATGCTTCTTTTCGTTGATTTCACACTACTTGGTTGGTGAAATCTGCTCCATTTCTGTGATGAATCTGCACTTGATCTGTAAGAACAAGTTTGATTTTTTATTTACCACATATACCACAAATATTTCATTTTTGTCCAAACATATCTTTTACGAGCTCTGTGTCACTCGTTATTAAAACGTCTGTCCTCTGCGTATCTTTGCCTGAACAACATTTTCTCGCTACTCCTAACCAGTTAGGACACCTTTGGAGCTCTCCTACATTTTGGGGGAGATAGGTGTCATTTCTTATTTCAAGAATGTTGATAAATTGCTCTTATTTCTACTCCTAAAAGTAGGACCAAAACTGCATTACTCTGATTATATTTGGCCACTTAGAAGCGATTTCATGCTTGAAGACACTTAGTAAAAAATGGGCCCTGAACTTGAGTGATTCTGAGACGCTTTGTAACTAAGCGTCTCAGAATTACTCCTAGGAATCAGGCACAAAGTTCATTTAGGACTGAAAATATTCTTAGCTCAGAGTAGAAAATAAAAGTTTTTCAGTAAGCTTCCTACTCTTTTTTTCAGCAAGAAATAGGACTGCAATAAGGAAAGTATGTGACATTACTTTTTATGACACACCGCAAAGTAGGCTGCACCCTATAGTTGGTGTTGTTTTGTTTTTGTAGTTTTAAACAGTGGATAAGTGAAGTGGTTAAATTAGCGCTAGTTGTGTGAAAGATTTATGCATTTAAAACAAAACTTATAGATACATGGAGTTATCCTAACCAGACTGCTCCGATCACAACTGTTTAAAGCCCCTAAAATAAAGCTGAGTAGAACTGTCATATTCTGATCAAAATGATTTCGAAAAAAAAGAAAGCAAAACCGCAAGGAGGTATTAAAGTGTGCAGAAATAATTAAAACAACATTCCGCCCTACTCTTACCTCTGAAGATAAAAATCGAGTGGATGGCAATTTGTCAATGCTACCTGTCAGGTTGCTGCATGTATCCCCAAGGAGTGTGAAAAGCACTGTTAATGAAGTGATGGAGTGCTGCTTATAACAGAATCTAAAAAAATGTTGTGTATACTAAAATAATTTAATGTAAATATATAAAATGTATATATAAATTATTATTAATATTATATATAATCATTTTAATGTTTGTGTTATGGATGATGCCCACAACTCCATGAATGCAGCTTGTTTTTCATTGATTTCTCAATGAAGTCTGAGTGTGATTTGCAGTGCTGTACGAGCAAATTTGATTTATTACTTCTGACATTGTTGGCTGTGTCACTTACTGTCTGTTACAAAATAAACATACAGTAGCAGTCACCTGTGGAGACAGCAGACATCTTTCAGCATTCATGTTCGTTAATGGACCAGTTACATACTACACCCAATAAAAAAAAGGTATCTTATACATTATGCTATATAATGGATATTATTATACTGTATTATCCTAAGTGCACGTTTCTGTCTGAACGCCATTTCCTCGCTACTCCTAACACCTCTGAAAGCCCTCCTACATTTCCTATTTTAATTAATTGCTTCTAAAAGTAGGACCAAAATTAAGTCACTCTGAGTATTTTTGGCCACTTGGGAGCGATTTCCTTCTTAGTCAGAAAGGCCCCTGAATTCCAACTTCCCAAAAATAAGCTATCCTAACTCTGGGTGATATCCACAACAGCATCTCTACAAGTAGCCAAGGAAGTATCAGAATTTTGTGCAGCAGCTAACTCTAACCTACCTACTTTTAAAGTAAGTTTGGTTAAAACAGGTGATTCAAGCTTTTCTTGTACAACCCTGGATTCAACTTTTGTCACCTTCTCAGATTTCTGTGATTGAGCATGGGTTACAGCACAATCAGGAAATACAGAGGGGAACTGAACATCAAGCTCAGATATTTCAGTCATAATTGGTTCATGTACAAAAATAGGATGAGAAAAAACCTGGCCATCCGTGAGATCCCTTCCTAGCATGAGACCAACCCCATCTACTGGCAACCGTGAAAATACCCCCAATGTAACTAACCCAGTAACAAGGTCTGACTTCAAATATACATGATGCAGAGGAACATTAACACAGCCCATGTCAAACAATACATTGGCCTCAGTTAATGATTCTGCAGAAAAAAGCTTTTTTCTCAAAATAAACAAATGCAAAACACTTTGATCTCTGAGAATGCTTATCTATCTTTCATCTGACTATTATGAAAGGGAGGTAGTACCAGTAAAAATTAATGGATAACACGTGGTAGGACAGACCTTATTTAAATTATGAACAGAATTTGGGAAGCTGAGTTAAATTTCACTTGCCACACCCAGGCCTGATTACTGCCAAGCCTCTTGACTCAAGAAATCACTTAAATAGAACCTGTCTGACGAAGTGAATCATGATAAAACATATGCCACAATCTAAAGAAATTCTAGAACAGATGATGGTGGTAGTGTGATGGTTGGGGGCTGCTTTGCAGATCCAGGACCTAGACAACTTGACGTAATTGATGGAACCCTGAATTTTGTGCTCTATCAGACAATCTTGAAGGAGAATCAGTTCATGACCTCAAGCGCACTTGAATTGTGCAATAAGACAATGATCTGAAATACGCCAGCAAATCCACCTTTGAATGGCTCTAAATAAAGAAAACAAATAAATAAATCTTTTGGAGTCGCTTAGTTAAAGTACAGACTTAATGTCGATTGGGATGACATGCTTGAAAACCCTCCAATGTGACTGAATTAAAACAATTCTAAAAAGAAGAGTAGTCCCAAATTCCTCTACAGCCATGTGAAAGACTTATTGCCAGTTATTGGTTTAGAGGTAATTGTTTTTTTTGTTTTTTTTTTACATATGGCCAGGTGGGTTAACTGCATTTTGTATTTACTTGAGTTATCTTTGTGTAATATTAAAATGTGTTTAATAATCTGGATCATTTAAGTGTGACAAATATCCACTATTCATACAGCCTACCAGTAGAAGTATGTTATAAAGCATGTCCTTATCCAGGTACATATTTTCAGCATTCCAGGGTTTGTACATTTTCTTCAAGGTAGAGTCCTGGGATAATTTCATAGAAAACAAAACTTTATTTGAATGTTACCTCTTTTTGCCACAAACATTGCACCATATAAAAGAGGACACGATGGCACATGACTACAATGCATGAATACAAGGGTCCCAAAACCATTTGGAATTAATTCTGGCTTCCTCCATTTCTGTGATACAAAATAATTTCCTTCCATGCCTGGGTAGTGATGTCTTAACACAATGAAATCTATAGGGATATTCCATACACAGAAAATATGTAGTGTTCATCCATGGAACTCTTAAGATGTTTGGAAAGAGTGTGGGTTGAGGCTTTTTGGGACATGGTGACAGGTGTATTTGTGTTTAGAAGGAGGAGCATATTCACTGGCCATTTCTACATTGTGTTCTGTGAAAATCCTATACTGAAGTTGTGCTACATCTGAATATCCCTAAAGAGAAAAATGAAAAACGCATACATGATCTAAAAAGAAAATGCAAGTTTTTTTCTATACATTATGAAACAAAATTATAAAATCTTAAGTACAATACTATATGTATGACCTGGAACAGTAGTGATAACAGTAAATTAGAGAGATAGATGAAGGAAGAAAGATGACTTGCCATACTGTGCAAACATTAGGGCAGAATAAACTGCAGAACCATTCTCTAAAAGTGAGGCAGAGTTTGTGTTGGGAGGTCGGTCACAAAAACCTTACAAAAAAACCAAAAAAAAAAAAAAAAAAAAAAAACTTACTGAAAAACTCAAAATGTGTCTCTCTTCTCAAAATCTACAGTCTTAAGTCTTAGTCTGTGCATTTTTGGTCACCTGTGTGCAAAAAAAAGAGAAAATATACATATATATATTTTATACATAAATGAAATACAAAAATATGTTGACTGCCAAGGCACCTTAAAATGTGTATTCTACTATCAAATATGCAACACCTGAATACATATTTAGCAAAAATAGAAATGATTAGGACTCTACAATTCATCAAAACTGTCACCAAGTCACAATCCCACCACCTTGCAAAGTACACTGCAAAGGGGTTAGGGTCAAGTTTATAAAACTTAAATCCTCCACTTCCAAATCCAATTATTTCCAGTATTTAGGCAAGCACTTGTTTCGCTTGTAGCTCCATCTCAGCAGCTCTCTTCAATGCCACGTCTACAAGCAGCTGGAACCCACTGAAGTCTTGTGCGGTCAGATCAGGAGGTGTAGGTGGTGGGGTGTTAAATTCAGGGCCCAGTCCTGTAGCTGAAGGGCAGCTGAAGACTGCTAGCTCTGCGGTCCCTTCAACCTTTGTACCTGTAGCCGTGATGGTAGTGTGGCAAATGACTGAAGGACGTGCAAGAGTGGGTGAATGTGGCATCGTGGGTGATGTGGCTTTTCTCGAGTAACCGGTAACACAGGCAGGTGAGCCAGGCTCATGGCGGTCATGTTTGGGTGAATGCAAGTTGTCACTTACACCCTCAGACACCTTGCTGGCACGACGTGAAATGGTAAACTGATTTGGGTCTTTACCATCCTTGCGTAGCATCTCTGGCAGAAGCCTTCGACGAGCATTAATGAACCAATTACATACCTGAGACAGAGCAGGGCATGTTAGAATAAGCAGATTAAGGTTTTCAGTCACTTGGGGTCTATGGTCTTACAGGATTTAAGAAATGTGCCCAAATGAATGAGACTTAAAAAGAATGACCTAAAAAAATTTATTCCAAATATCTTTTTAATCACAATATTTCCAACTTTTCAGTTTTAGTTTCTGTCCTGTAAAAAAGTTTCACTGGAGTAAAATATAGGGGGAAAAAACTTGTTTAAAAACTAACTTAGCATACCAACAATATTTAAGTATGATTCAGGTAAGCATGTATTTTGCTTGATGACTTTTTTAAATGGTTATCATCTTTCTTGTGGTTGACATCTTTGTTTTAATGAAGCTAATAGTTCAGTACAGTTCACTGTGTGTGCTGAAACAGCTTTTTCTGTGTGAGTACATTAAAGATAGTGGCTCAAACAAATGCAAATGGCACTGTTCAAGCACCCCAAAAATATTCTTATGCACATGTCTCCCCTAAAAGTATTGTTAACTTGAAGCAATAACCAAATTACACTTAAATCTTTATCTTCTTAACATATGAGATTTTTCTACAATTTCCTAAGAAAACCAAGATTGTTCGTAATCAACAGTTATTCAAGGACAAACATTACCTTCTGCCTATATAGAAAAAGCTGCTTTTAACCATAGAACATTGCTTTTTCAACAGAAAAGCCATCAACTGATGTGTGTTGTATTCCAGTCTCTATTGTCTAAGGTGGATGTGGGTATGCCACTGATCCATTTAAACCTGAATCCCCTCCCCACACAAATATGCGCTAAGTAAAAACAGATTGCTGTCAGCTGATTGTCAGCTTTTGAAGCAAGAGTAGTTTACAGATCAACAATGTTGAAACTGCTATAAATTCTGTACATTTTGAATACTCTCTAGTCCTGTTCTATTTTAGGCATACTCTTAGAAACTTGGCAGTCATGTTGAAAGAGGAAAACATTTATTAAAATTAAATGTGTAGACTAAACCTTAAAGGAGTTGATCATTTTGTGGAAGTCTGCTGCACAGTGCTTGAAAATTATTCTTGCAATTTTGTGCTGACTGTATGCCACAAACTTATGCAAGTTTATTTACCTGAAGTGTGGAGAGATGAGTCTGTTTTGATAGCAATGCTTTTTCCTGTTCTGAAGGGTAGGCATTATAGCGATGTTCAAAAAGCCAATCTCTAAGAATCTGTACAGATTCTTTAGGTAAGTTGCCTCTTCGTTTTCTTTTGGCTGCAGATCCATGCTTTGAAGACAGATCCAGGGGGACATCAATGGTATCCTCTTCTTCTGTCTCACTGCCAGACGTGGCCAGCATGCCTTAAACACACACACAAATACCACTAATTAACTTTGTTCAAACTAACATCCAAGAGCAATGGAAAACTCTGAAGCATGTTTCAAAGAGCATATTAATATGTGAGATTGTGCTTAAGAAATTAATGACAAACTCTAAGAAGTGAAACTCTATGTGCACTCGATCTTTTGTGCATTGCAATGTCCTTCATGTAATTCAAAGCAAGTAATAACTATGTTGATTCAGTGTGTGGTGCAGTTTGTGTTAAAAGGACAAAACCAAAACTCCCCCCACACACACCCTTCCCCCATCCACCCCGTCCTGGATGGAATCCTAGGACACACTCCCTGAAACAAGCTTTGTTGATCTGTGCATGTATAGCTGGCCTGTCACATAGATAAGTTACAATGACTTCTATTAAACAGTCAATAAATGCGTAGGCCAACACATTCATCTCCAGGCGAGTTACACATACACAGTCATTTACACATATCGTTTAACAATGATGTTTAAGTATCACTGACAGGTTTTGTGAGAAAATTTTTTTCACACAGTATGCATGCTAGTGGTGTTGTAGCTGCAAAACAACTGGAACAGCTGATCTATATAACAGACTTATATACGTAAGACAAAAATATTTTTCCTGGTCTTTGGCGCGCTTATGGGAAAGTGGCCCAGCCGAGTTGGAAGTGAACAGACTGGGACTGTTTAGAAGGGGGAGGGAGGACCTGTTGCAAATCTCAGTTGAACAAAAGAATGCGCCTTCTTACACTCTTTTATGACACACACTTTATTTGCGAAAAGAAAACCTTTTTGTATCCGATTCTACTAGTGTAGCTCGATATGTTTTATTAAATCTTATACAAATACTACGTTAAAAACCGAGAAGACGAATGTCTCTATTGTGTGTGTGTGACACGAGGTCGGAGACGCGAAAGCGTAGCCTGAGGAAACCAACTAATCTCAACAAAGGATCTCGGGAAGTAAAGCCCCGCTGCATATGTATAGATATCACGCTTACTGTTAAGTTTGAAAATGCTTGTTAAGTACCTTTTTCGCTAAACGCATTTGAACTTTGATCTTGAAGTTTTAGCAAAAAAAACTATATAAGAAGAGCTACTCAGAGAGCGTGCGTCCTCAAAACTTAATAACCAGACAAACGAGAGATTTTTTTGTGTTAAATATCACATGGACCCGAATCAAGCAAGGGGAGGCAGTTATTTTAATAGAGAGCCAGCACATGGTGAGAAAAACGGAGCTGTTTTGTCTGAAACGGAAACAATAGCGAACACGAGGCGCCGGGAAGAAACGCCAGTTGAACTTTTATCAAAGGTCTATATTCTGTATCGATACTGATACAAATGTTAGACTACCGCTCATTTCTGATGGAAAAATACATACCCCTTTTGGTCTTCATATCCGTAAAATAACCTATTCACGTCCTGTCGCGTCGTGCTGTCGAGTTTATTCCGAAAGTAGTGTTTTTTCCGTGTTAAATCCTCAGAAGTATGGACTCCGTCCTGTAGTGGGGGTCTCAGCCGAGTACGCGTTGCTACTCAGTTGTGAGAGAGCTTACACTTTGTCGTAAACTGAGACAATGTGTTCCTGGGTTCTGCTCGTGTGTGTTTGATCATGAAGCTGGGTGACAGCTATCTTTGACAGCTGCGTGACTCAACTGTCCAAAGGTCCGCCCACCGCGTAGCCGAGAGGGAAATCTCTCATCAGCGCGGAAAACAGGAGCAAGAAATCACAAGAAAGAATCAAGCGAAGATTTAAAAACAATGTCAACTGCAATTGACATTAGTTTGCAAAAGGAAGGAAAGAAATAAAACTGGTAAAACCATTGCCTTCTACAGCGATTATTGTGTTTATTTTATTTTATTTTTTTACTAATCAGCGCCAGAAAGCTGTAGCGACAGTAGCCTGGAGCAAGGGCAAATTGTGTTAGCATCAGACCTGTATAAATTCCAGGCAGATTTTCTTTATATTAATGCATCATTAACGTTCCTTCAAGTGTTCTACAGCAAACCAAGTCAAAAATAAATGAAAAATGTTTACAGGTTGCTAATCTTTCATATAAAAATAAAACAATAGAGTGAATGAGTGGCAAAGTCTGTTCTGCTTTAAACCCACTTTTACAACATGCCCAATGTCTTAATAAACAATGCAAATGAGTCAATTATGAATGACTGACAGTTGTTGCATCTGTTTTAACCAGCCTCCTGGAAGGCCTGCTTTACAACAACAACATACTGCACAAGACAACTATTTACATATGAATAAATTACATCTTAAAATGCGTAGTTTATTGGTGGTGTAAAGAATGCAGAGAATCAAGGAAGGGTCGGTCCTCTTCATGACAGTTCTTTAAAACGGAAGAAAGAAAGATGTGTTACCAGTGTCTGATATACGTATGGTTACACATTATTCGCCAGGATCTCATGAATTTGGTATACAGTTATTGACTGCTAACAATAATTGGTCCCAAAATGTATACACAGTTGAAATATGAATGAAATATGTATCTGTAGCACTTGATTCACACATAATTTTAATATACTGAAATAAAATTCATTTGCTAACTGTATCCAATCACTTATTTAGTTAAAATATAGTTATAATATTACATATAATATTATATTATCAAGTTATAATTCTAGAATACATGCCAGTGCCCTGTAAATTGGTGGGAACTTAAATTTCACTTTAAACAAAATTTTACATAAGTCAAAAAAAAAAAACATAAGACAAAGAGGACAAAAAACAAAAATAGAAATAAAAACAGATGCAAAATAAATAACACAAAAACTTAGGATCTTAGGTAACACAATTAATCTAAATAAAACTGCAACATCTGTGACAAGGCATATGATCTGTAAACAAAGAAACAATAAAATATTATGTCAAAATAGTCCAAACATACTCAAAAGTCCCAGAAGACAAAGAGTGCAAAGCAGTCACAGCTTTGAGACACTAGAGGGCATGTTTTAAGCATAACAGAGTGTGAATCAGAAAAAAGCAGGACTTATGACTGGTTCAGAGTTAGTATGTGTCACCTCTCTGTCACCTAGGTCTGCTTTTGAGCAAGCTGATCAGCAACCATCCCACCATTCTGCCTCAACTCCTATGAGGCAGGGCAGGTGTAACTTTATTTGCCTAAAACAAAACAGAAAACCAAATGGAATATGAACAGAAAGAAGGAGCAGGAAAACTACAAATCTGATTCCAAAAAGTTGGAACACTGTACAAATTGTGAATATTTCAATATTTTATTCAGAATACAACATAGATGACATATCAAATGGTTAGACTTAGAAAATGTATCATTTTAAGGGAAAAATAAGTTGATTTCATGGCATAAACACATCTCAAAAAAGTTGGGACAAGGCCATGTTTACCACTGTGTGGAATCCCCTCTTCTTTTTATAACAGTCTGCAAATGTCTGGGGACTGAGGAGACAACTTGCCCAAGTTTAGGAATAGGAATGTTGTCCCATTCTCATCTAATACAGGCTTCTAGTTGTTCAACTGTCTTAGGTCTTCTTTGTCGCATCTTCCTCTTTATGATGCGCCAAATGT